>KL272669.1:5574-19141 GCA_000699545.1 Podiceps cristatus
CCCCCAGTGCAACTAGTTAATACACTACAAATCAGCTGAAGTCAGTGCAAAGGAAAATTCTGAAGAGACCTTATTCTTGCCTGTGTTTCTAATCAAAACAAGTAATGACAGATGACCAAAAACTATCACACACTTAATTGTGGTATAAATGGGTCTTTTGAATTCAAACGGCTTTGGCAACTTTACATAAGAATATTTAAATATGTGACATATCAACACTATATAATGTTGCTATAAACCCCATTTCTGATTTCCCTCAGAAAAAAAAAAAAAAGGGCAAATACTATTTTCATTTACAACTTGACTACGAAGAAATTTTTTTCAATATAATGGATGAATTATTTTAATTTTTAGACATTAAGTGCTGAGTTTACAGTAACTTTCCAGCTAGCCAGCATCTCAGCTAATAATCTCATCAGATAGAAGTTAAAGCTTATACTTTCCTAAAGAAGTATCTTCTTTTGTTGCAAACAGCTTAAAATAAAACTGAGATTAAAGCTACCTTATTACTCTTTTTCAGTTTATCAGATCTGGAGATTTTTCACTGAGGGATAATATTGATTTAAGCATCAAATCTAGAAATATAAGTAACAGGGCCACAGGCCACCTAGTAGCATTTTATTTTCTAAAAATATTTAAAACTCTATCTTCCATTTGGCATTGTGGTTCACATTTATTTTAAGTCATAAGCCAGGATTTCACTTTGCCTGAATCCCTTTTCACTTAATAGTTCATAGCTGATCTCTTTCAAATGTCCATAGAACACAGTATACTATATAATATAATTCTTCAATAGTTAAAAATTATTTAGTGTAGAACTTTCCATTTTAATTCTATGCTCTATATAGCTTACAACAAAATTTACTGGTTAAACATTTTCAGGAAACCAATACAATAAATTAAAATTTTTAAATAGAGGGCACAAAGTTACGTTGTCACAGGGTAGTCAAAGAAGTGACTGATTTTCTTCTTGCAGTATATTACACTGTGTACCTTGCCTCTGATGTGGTTTCTCCTATACTGGAAAAATATTAAAAACTTGGGACATTGATGTATCTTTCGAATGAGCTCAGATACTGTATCAGACAGACATTTCTTACGAATCTTCTACCTACTTAAATAAGAAGCAACCCATATCAACTGGAACAATTTTGTACAAGCGTAACAGAAGGTGACTGGGGTCATTATGGAATTAAAGTTCTGGGACAACTTCATAGTGTTTTCCTCCCTTCCCCCCCCCCCAATTTAAAAAACCCTAAAAGGCAGACCTGTACGAACACGGCTTGAAATCAACTATGAGGACTTAAAAAGTAATTGTTTAGCAGATAATGGAATCAAATCACATCTGACTGTAAGTTCAACTTAATTATCAGTGCTATTAAAGAGTTATGTTCTAATCGAGTAAGACAGTTATTCTCAATAAAAGGATAAAACAAAGTATCAGCTTCTAATGACCTACCAGCATTCCATAGTAAGCTGCTAGTAAGTTACTAGTTGGAAGGAATGAAGGAATGTGTCAGATTTTTCACATAATTACAACACAGCAGCATACAATGCTCATTCAGTAAGTTGGCAGAGGTGCTTTTGCTACCAAGAGTAGCACGCAGGTACTTGTATAAGGAAACAGGGAACGGTATTTCCATGACCCCTTGGGGTGACACATTCCAAGCACCAAGGGCCATTTTTAAAATCTGAACCCATTAAGATAAATATGACAGGACAATACCACCCCCACAGAATCATGAGTGCCTTTCACTGGATGTACGCTGTAAGTCTCAAGGCACTTAAGGGGTTAAGACATAATGCATGCACTAGTTCCCATCACGTAATCTTAAGTCACACGAATCAGAATACACCAGTGTATGACACACAAGTTGTGTCAAAGAAATGCTGTTTATTTTTTTTATTTTTTAAATTTTTATTGTTATTGTACAAGATGCTGGTAAGTGGGCATTCTGCAGCTACTGCTGGGTTAACACAGATGCCAGCTTTCCTCTAACAACCAGCTGGTCTCTAGTAAGGGTGTAGGACAAAGTGTGCTGCATCAGTAGGCAGTGTGTATCTATCTAGTATTGGCAATATTGCTAATGTTGTAAAAAACAAAACAGTGAGAGTCTGTACATAGTAAATAAAACTAGCACTGGAAAAAGACCATGGCTTAGTGTATTTTTTCATTTGTTTTTCATTTTAAGAGACATGGGTGTAAAACAGAGTGAAATAATTCCAAGCCTTGTTTGTAGCAATTCAACCAGAAGCGCAGTATATGGCACTACAATGAAATATCGTAGATTACCCTGAACACAATTAGTCCTTTCAGTTTATGGTTTGTTCGGAGCAAAGCACGAAAATAAAGTCTTCAAAGAGATGAAGGTTAGAAGAGTTTCAGAGACTGATTTTGTTTCAACGTAAAGTGCAACAGTGCTGAAGTTTTCAAAGTCCTTTGTCAATTCTTTGCTGTACTCCACTACCATTTCCTGCAAGCAGTATTATGGCACAAAGAATGCTGCCAGTTGATTACGGAGGACAGGATTCCTCAACTGATATCCTAGGTTTTTTGCTCTTTACTTATGCAGTGATGCTTGTAAAGGTTTAATAAATCCTTCTTCATACACCTTCAAAATAGCTTCACATACAAATCTGTATTGACTCTGAAAAGGAAAGTAGATTTAGTAAATTAGAGAGAAATGTAATTGAAACATGTCATCTGAAAGCAGGAAAGGCCTCTAAAATTTTCCAATTTCGTTCTCTTGACAGGCCAAGAACTGTTCTTCAAAGTTAGTTTAGGAAACACAAAACAGCAGAAACTTTATACTAGAACATCTTGTTTCTCAACAGAGGAATGGGATGAACAGCACTTAGAAATACATAAGTCATACCCACAAAACCAGTACTATTATTACACCACCACCTATTTAGTCATTTTCTGCTCTTCATGTCATTGCTGAAGTTTCACTGACCTGAGGTTTCCAGGCACTTGGATTTAGAAGCTATAGTTTCAAAGCACTTTTTCATACTTTAATTCTGGCGTGTTACTGGCACCAGAATTAGATAAAAAAGAAAATAATTTCATGTTTTAAAAAGCCAGAACTCCAGATTCTTACATTATGTGTCTAACTCTGCAATGTATTCAAAGTCTAGCACCTGCATACATAAAAAAGGCCACTAATATGTCGTTTTAAATAAATAACAGTTAAAAACCCCAACAGTACTCAAATTAGAATATAATAAAAATGAAATGAAATAAAATCACTGGTTTACAAAGCACCACAACTAACACTGAATACTGCATAATGGAGTATATGCTGGTCAGAAAGCTAGCGTGCCTGCCTTTTCAGTGTCATGGAATATCCCCTTCTAAGCAGTAATTAGTGACGTTGGATCTTAAATGGGCACAGTAAAAGATTTAGCAATAGAATTAATATTTACTGTATTGTTGCATGTGTATTAAAATAGTTAAAATTATACATATTTGTGTACTTATTTTGCCTCCAGTGCTCCCTGAAGGAGACTCTGAACTCTCCTCATACAGCCACACAGCAGACACCCATGCACAGGGCCATCTTGTGGACACGGATATAACCTTTCAGGATATACAAAATCAGCAAGAGAGTGCCAAAGGAGAAATTATAATAGCTAATGTTTATGAAACCCTAAAAAAAACCCCCAAACACTTCGAATTGTATTATTCCTTCTCCCTCTGACGCGCTAAACACTTGTGTTTCACTGAAGCTTGAAAATTCTGTTTAGTCTAAGAAAAATGAGAAGACCAGAAGATACTTGGCATGTGCCATGAAAAATAGTTAGAACTGTTACCCCTGCACCTCCTACCTTTACTAACAGAACTCCCTTCCTCTCTATGTATGCTTGAGAGATATACTATTAATACTGTACAGTTATCACAAACAGCAAGAGCTATCCTGTATCATTTTTCATGTATCATCACCTTCCTCATCCTACCTGTCCTACCTGAATAATCCAACCTATTTTTTTTTTTTTTTTAGTGAAACATGTATACTGGACAACAGCATTGAATGACAGATGACCTAGAAACAGTGGCCCATATATACTTTTTGCCACTCTGAATAGTGTCTGAAGAACACAAAAGGTTTATTCAAATTTGCTTAGAGGAACAGCTGCAGGAACATTAAAATTACTACAATAACTACCTCCAGGTAATTATGAGAGAGATTTGACACTAGATTTAGTGCCTTTTCTCCTTCAAAACACTTTCTCTTTAAATGCTATATACTACAAGTATAACTATACAACTGATTACTGATTAAAACAAAACCAAACCCTGGAACGGGTCAAAGCTCGGAACAACCAAGAGTCCAAGGCTTTTTCTTTGAAAGACAACACAACTCAATCTTTTGACCCTTTTGAGGTATCTTCTAAAAATGTAAACACAAACTGCTCTCAGAGATACAAAACACCTGACTGATACAAATAAAAAGTTTCTAAAGCTGTTTTAAAACTTTTACAATTCTGAAATATAACAAATTAAAGCAACATCGCAATTATCTCAAAAAACCCTCAAACATTTCAGATCTGGGAAAAATTCTAGTATCTTAACATACATCAAATGTGAAGGGAACACCAGAAGAGTCCCAGTAGCAAGTTACTTTTCTTAGATTAAATACACTTAAAATTACTTTGATATATCTTGCATCACATTTAATTACACTGTTTTTTAAAAATATTATTTCCCTGATTATGTCCCTTTAATTGAGTCACAACAGGGCAGAGTTAAGGCTCGTTTTCATTATAACCAAGGTAACATAAAATCACTGCATTGCATCACTGAAGGTTTTTCTTGCATGTCTTGGATCTTCCTGTGTTCACCTTTTATACTACTCCTATTGTCAACGCCTGGAATTAGGCTCCTGCTTTCTCCACTGAAATAATTTTTACACCACTGAAAACTGGCCCCTTTTGACATTAATTGCCAGGTATCCCTGAAACAGCTGCTGCTTTCTTCAAGTTTTCTTTGCAGAAGTTTAAAGAATTGCTCCTTTCTAATAGCCTTAGCAATTTCCTTCTGTCTGGAGCCAAGGCTACAGCTACACTAGGTAAAGGTGACCTCTTTGCAATATGATCAACAGCAAGTAATACTAAAAATCTGTCTAATGATATGACTAGGTAACATGAAAGTATTCTTCTGCAACACAGAACAGCAAGTATGATACTCACAGGTGTTTGGATCATCATGGCTCTTTGATCTCTCATGGTTCTTACAATATCTAGCGGATAAACAGGCTGATTGCACTCAATGAGACACATAGCTGTCTCCATAGTGATAAGAACTCCTGTTCGTCCAATCCCAGCACTGAAAAAATAACAGGAAACCCAAAATAGAAAATGAAGCAAAGTGTCTGAATATAGTCCATACTTAAAGACCTCCCTTCTGAAGGGTTCTGACGACTGATTGTTAGCATTCCCATACTGTTAGGGCAGGGGTTAGACAGATTTGTGTCTATGTCACTGGAAGCCTCCATCCCGCCTGGACAGAGCAAAAAGCAGTCAGTGCAGAATTGCCAATCCTTTGAGGAAGGACTGTCTTAACCCAGACATTCACTTGAGCAGAATTTACAAACAGATATTTATTCAGGTCATGTTATAAACCGCACTAACACCTAGATGGTAACAAAACACCGAGTGTATACCTAGTACACATTGTGCACTCTGTGTCAATTACTGCAGTGACTGTTACAGAAGGTTGGGCTGATTTGATAAAACCATGTTTATGTTCTTGAAGTGATCCATAGCTTCACATTTCAGAATAAGGAACAGAACGAACAGAAACCTTTGGAGGATGTTCTTAGTATTAAAAAGTACAAGAGAGCTCTAACTTGTGCAGATTGAAAATGAGTATGTAATCGCAATCCTTTTCAAGACAAGGAAGAACCATAACATACATGTTGGAATGGCAAAAGTGTAAGAGCTTACATGACTCATCTTTGGCTTAAATATAAAACAAATCTAAAGACTTCTCTGCATTGTTTTACATATACATACACTTCTCCAAAAGTAGTAATCCTCAAAGACTGAATACTTAACCTTGAACTTGATAATAAAATTCAAATTTTTCTTATTCAAGAAAATTATGTTGTGTTTTTGAAATATAAAACAAATGTTTCTCCCTATTTGAATTCAGGACCAAATCTGTATTTTCTAATGCCAGCACAATCTCAACTCATACAGCTAGTATTTCAGTCAATAAATGAAAGTGTGTGCTTCTAAATTAGTTAATATAAATATTTCAGACTTTGAAACTTGATTGTTCTGATTTTGAAGCGTACGTTCAAATTAAGTCTGGCCAAACTACTACTATAAATCTTTGCCCAGAAGGTGGCATTAAAGCTACTATATATTTCACGAGAATTTTATGACAAGATGTAAATGTGCTGGTATATAAAATATATAAAATTATTTAATAGCATTTCATATTTCTAAAATTTATATGCGTGGACTTTATATGCAGAATGCTTTATCAAATCCAAACAGGAATAGTATCTGTCAAAGAACCTAATGACTCATTTTACAACTTCAAAAGATTCAGAGAAGGGCAACAACAATAATGGGAAGTGTGATAGTTTCCATATGATAAATATCAGGTAGGCTAGGGCTCTTCAGCTTGGAAAAAGAAATCATTGACTGATGGAGGGGAAAACAGAGAGGACATGAAACTCATGAAGGGCACGGACAGGATGGGTAGCCATCACCATCTCATCTAGAACAAGTGGCCAAGTGCTGGGTCCTGTGCTTGGGTCACAACCACCCCAGTCAGTGCTACAGGCTTGGGGAGGAGTGGCTGGGAAGCTGCCTGGCAGAAAAGGACCTGGGGGTGCTGGTCGACAGCCGGCTGAACATGAGCCAGCAGTGTGCCCAGGTGGCCAACAGCATCCTGGCTTGTATCAGAAATAGTGTGGCCAGCAGGACCAGGGAAGTCATCCTTCCCCTGTGCTCAGCACTGGTGAGGCCGCATCTCAAATACCGTGTCCGGTTCTGGGCCTCTCACTACAAGGAGGACATTGAGGCACTGGAGCGTGTCCAGAGAAGGGCAATGAAGCTGGTGAGGGGTCTGGAGCACAAGTCCTGTGAGCAGCTGAGGGAACTGGGGTTGTTTAGTCTGGAGAAGAGAAGGCTGATGGGAGACCTTATCACACTCTACAATTAACTGAAAGGAGGTTGTAGTGAAGTGGGTGTTGGTCTCTTCTCCTGGGTGATAGGACAAGATTAAATGGCCTCAAGTTGCACCAGGGAAGGTTTAGACTGGATGTTAGGAAACATTTCTTCACAGAAAGGGTCGTCAGGCACTGGAAGAGGCTGCCCAGGGAAGCGGTCAAGTCACTATCCCTGGAGGTGTTTAAAAGATGGGAGCACGAGGTACTTAGAGATATGGTTTAGTAGTGGGCAGGTATGGTTGGACTCAGTCTTAGAGGTCTCTTCCAACCAAATGATTCTATGATTCTAGAACAAGAATTAGAAACAGTTCAACTAAACTAGTAGGACCCTTGTAAAAATAAAAAAAAGCACATGAACACAAGCTTGGAAACTAGTGTTTAGGTAGTGCAACATAACAAAAACCTTCCCAATTTCTTAAGGTTTTTGTTGCTTTACAATCTCTCTGGGTTTTTGTTTTGTTTTGTTTTTAAATTACTATTGTACAAAAGAAAAGTCCGCTCTACTAGCTACTTGGATTCCCCCACACTTAAGCTGGTGGCTTAGTTCTGAAAAGAAGTTTCACCATTTTGTTGCACTAATGCCTTGTCCTATTATGCAGAACAGACGTTAAACATAGTGTGCACACACCATATGGAGGAACCCATGGGTTCTTTCAGCTCGACTCACTGGTGGAATTTGGTTATACTTCCCAACAGACATCAAGTTAGGCCAATTAAGTAATTTATGTTGAACTGTGATATTCTCTCTCTTTTCTTCCGTAACACACAAAATTGAAGTTATCAGTGTGAAGCTGAATTGATGATGAATGAAACTATTCATACTCTCCAAAGTTATTGGTCCTGTGTCTCTGCAGACTTGCACACTTCAAGTTGTAGAAGTTGTATGTGGCTGCTGTTTTCACTACTTGTTCACTACCTTATCAACTAGAAGTACATCAGTAATGGAAGCTGAAGAACAGCATCATTTAAGAGAGTGGCATTCTGGTATCAGTTTCCCTGGTTAATAAGATCCACCCTCACCAGCATAAAGCAGAAGAGAGAGCAAAACTAAATACAATTTCTGATACAGGAAGTGTTAAAAAGAGAAAGCATTTTTCTTTTATCTTATTCAAGAAATGTCTAGTTTACTTGTAGATTAGATAGCCTTTATATTGATTTTATCCTTTAAACCTCTCAGCTTCTCTCTGAAACAGGAATGAGGCACACCTGACTCGGGAACACTGTCTGGGGAGTATTCAGGAATTTAGATGTCGAGTTTTATTCACAGAGCTGCTCACAAAGAATTGGTATAGCACATGGTCATTTGAAGACATTTGGCATTATGCATTATTATAGTTTACTAATTGAGTGTTTGAAAGGATTAGGACTTTGAAATTTACTATAGGAATGTAGAATACTATTAAAAACTACTGCACAAGAAAAACAACAAAACCCCCGTATTTCATGTCTACATAAATATCTGAGTAACAGAGCTATTTTAATTCATAAGTAAATGTTGAGAAAAATATGTAATCTTAATGTATGTATCAAAATATCATGTGGCCTAAGACTGCAGATTTGAGAGAAAGTGTCTTCTATTTGATCATTGCATATACTACCCACGTCTTCTGCTATGAATTATTTATACAGCTATTCGAGTTTTGTAGAATAGTCACCATGAGGAAAACGTTCCTCGGTATCTTTTGCCATTTCCCTGAATTATTATATAGACTGTTAGTACAAGCATTTAGAACTGTAAACAAAAGAAAAAAACCCAAACCCAACAAAATCCCTGCACAGATCAATGCATGCAGGTACTCAAAATTTTGCTTATTGAAATGTGTTTACAATTTTAAGTAATTGTTTAATTTAAATGTTGAGTTCTCCTTGTCATCACCAAAGCAGATACAATTAAATGTTTATTTCAACAAGAAAGCAAAGAAAAGCTATTTGATGATAAATAAGTTCAGTTTGATAATTTAATAAAGTTGGTATAAAAAGGATACCTGCAATGAACGACAACAGGTTCTTCTCTGCCAGCCCTCTTCTTTCGCACAAGACACACAAAATCTAGGAAATCACTGGAATCATCAGGAACCCCATGATCAGGCCATGCTATATACTGGATTTGGGTTAGTTGGCGGCTTTCCTCTTTCTAATCAGAAATATGAAGTTTATTCAAGGGTAATTTAAGTTCCATTAAAACAAACAAACAAAGAAACAAAATAAACAAGCCAAAAATAATCAATCAATAAACAAAAAAATCAAGGATACATTTACAGCAACTTGTACTCGTAATGAAAGTGGCTTCAGGCAACTAGCAGCACTTCATTAGTATTAATCATTGCTCATCCCGAATTTTGTAATTTTTTTTTCTTAAAAACAAAAAAGGCAATCCACAAATGTTTACATCTTCAACAATTTAAAAAAATTACACGCTATGTAATAGCAAAGCAGTTGAAGGATACTAATGATCTATCCGAACACCAGATGCATAAGAAGGTGGTCACATTTTTAGCCAAACAAATTGAACAGAAAGAGGTACTATCTTACTACATCAAATGATAGAACTGCGGTAGCGAGGGGAAAGGCAGGACTTTCAGACATAAAAGCCCAGACCCCATGTGAACAGCAGCACTGTTTTGGCTTTATCTGCACTTCTTAATTTTATCCAATGTACTATACCCTAAGATACAGAATGACTCTGTTTTCCACTCCCTCCTGCCCCTTGCTTTAATACCACAAACCCAATCTGCCTGTGGTTAGCGGAGGGGACAGGCCGTGCAATCAGTGTAAAAACAGCACTTCAAAGAACAGGAGTCACCGCACTTTAAATAACCTTTAGGAGTGGAATCATTTACAGAGGTTCCACTGCTGATAACAAATGAGCAATTGTTGTCTCAACAGGACACAGGGAAGGAATTTTAACTGCAAATTAACTAAAAGACATCTCTAAAGCTGTCATCTCATCTGGTAACCCACACAGTGAGAAACAAGTATGTGAACTAAATTCCAGATACTCATTTCCAAACCTCTGAGATTGAAATGCCAACTGGAAACGCTCTGAAAACTACACGTGCCCTGAAAATCATGCAATCCATGTTGAAGAAGGTCCTTGTTTACATGTAGTAGCCAATCCTAATTCATCTTTCAGCATGATTTATCTTCCATCTACTTGTACATACTGTCCAAGATGGAATTGCCTCTACAAAGACAGCTTTCCAGTTGCAATAATGAAGTATCTCTAGTGTCTCATGTTTTGAAAACATCAAGGGAATAACAAGTTTCTCAACTTCTTTAGTTAGTCTTTTTCTTTGGCCATGGCATGAAAGACACCAGTAAAGACTTTTAAGACAAATAATACATTTTTTATGTGATTTAAAGCCAATTAATACAATTATGGAAACTGAATCTTAGTGATATTTCGCTAGTGAAAGGTTTGTTATCGTTCTAAGGGCAGAATTTATACTAGGTAAGTACATGGCAATATGAGTAGTTTTCTAAAGGCTTCTAGAAATAAACAGTTCTGTTTATGTGGATATGTCACTAAGGCAAAAAGAAAGTTTAATTAAGTAAGTTTTAGATAGTCTGTGAGGATTCCACAGATTAATAATTAAAAATATATATTATGATTTTACCTCCAGATTAGTCAATGTCATTTCTCGAAAGACATAAGCAGGATTTCCTTCTTCTGAATGGCAGGTAATCTGGAAATTCCCATATGATGAGCTTCCTGATGGCTCTGGCCAGTACTGATGGCATTTAACCTAAGATCAACACATTTTTAAAGATGCCTGTGTTAAATTCAGAGTATTATTTTCATTCTTTCTAGTTCCTTACCCCTTGGTTCATTAAAGACTATTTCGATCACTTTGTAATCACTATTAATTTACTTACCAAATAGACTGCGTTACCTAATTATCGTTTATAAAATAAGGTATTGCAGAGACTTCCTGGTTCTCCTATCAAGAGGACACATGCACCAGCTCTTGAGGTTAGTTTAACTGAAGATCAATGCCTTTAACTTTCATTACAATTTAAAAAAGTGTATCTGTAAATATTCCATTGTAACACTTGAGTGACAAAGATGCTGCATTTCTGACCTCCAAAATCCTAATGTAATTTTCTCAAAGCACATTTATATGGGAAAAGAACAAATAAAAAAAAAAAGGCATTAAGCACAAACCAGTTGCTAAACTACTGCAGAAACTGGGGGGATGCAGATGGTGGATTTCAAAGACTCTTATCAAGTAATCAAATGTGAATAAAAGCTTCAAATACTATGAATTTCAGATATATTGCTTAAATGCCTAATTACAGAGGTCATTTCAGCTCAAGTGTACTTTTGTTTTTCCAACCCACCTGGCGATTCTTTAAGAGCAGCCAGATTTGCAGACTTCCTGCTCCACTGAGACATCCCGGCATGCAGTGGGATAGTGATGTCAGTAGCCTCATGATCAGCTTTAGAGCAGGGAGTCTGCCTATGGGTATAAGACAGATAAGTCCTTTTATTTCATTATTAAGCAGCTCTCCAAAGAGCTCCACAAATACCATTATCGAAGGGGTGGGGGAACCTCAGAAAACTGCTATTGCAAGTCTGTTCTTAGCAGATCTGCAAAGAAAACTCAAATTAAAAGGGCACTTGGACTGAAATTCCCTCTAATCGTGTTTATTTGGGAGCAGGCAGCATCATGCTAACATTTGAGTCACTAAAAAGGGTTTAAAACCACTGCAACTCCCCTTCAATTATTTTAATTATATTTAGAGGCCTGACTTCCCAGCAACTATATCGTTATTAAAAAGTTAGAATTATTATTATAAAAAGTTAGAATTATTAAAAAGTTAGAATATATACAGACAACTGAACTACAGTCTGAGTTGATCAGAACACTCACAACCATAAATCCATCTTCAAGAGAAATCCCTTATCTGGAGAAATTCCACTAAACTATTACTCCAGACTGTCATTTCTGTCCACACACTCAAACAGCCAGTGCTACTGTGAATGCTCCAGCCTATAAAGCCAATAACTGGAATTACACTGTGTGTATGACCAGATTTGATTGTTTTGCCTGTCTCCAAGGGACAAAGCTGCATAATAAACAAAGCTATTAAAGAGAAACTATAGTTTAAAAAAAAACCCAAACCAAAACCAAACAAAGCACAAAATACTCCTGAGGTCTCTTACAGTAACATGCAGAATTATTTTTAGTAATTTATAACAAAGCTCTGTTAGGCTGCCTTAAAAAAATTAATCTTTCTAGATATCAAAGAATTAATCTACAAAAACTGATGAAACTTCTTGGAGTTCCTTCATTTGAAGTTTAGAGGAAAAAAAAATCCTATGAAGGTAAATTCTAGTTGCTTTTTACTTTACAATGAAGAATCAAAGAACCCTGGAAATATTTTAAGAAATACGTGTAGACTTCAGTGTATTTCAGAATTGAACAAAGTTTAAATATTAGCTATGTTAACAATATCGGAAAGTTTAAAATGTAAGCATCATCATTGCAACAGTACTGGGAATGCACTGCCCTTATGAAAAAAAAGTCATAGAATAGTTTGGGTTGGAAGGGACCTTCAAAGCCCATTTACTCCAACCCCTGCCATGAGCAGGGACACCTTCAGCTAGACCAGGGTGCTCAGAGCCCCGTCCAGCCTGACCTTGAATCGTTCCAGGGATGGGGCTTCTACCACCTCTCTGGGCAACCTGTGACAGTGCCTCACCACCCTCATCGTAAAAAACTTCTTCCTTATGTCTAGTGTAAATCTACCTTCATTTAGTTTAAAACCACTACCCCTTGTCATATGATCTGTCATAACAGTATATTCTTCTAGTCTTTTAAAGGCTAATCAACACCAGATTTTTAGAAGATCAGGCAGGTAGGAAATCTTTTACTTACTCTGCCACGTTCAACTTGAGTTGTTAACATTACAACCATAGATGAGCCTTGTTCCCAAGTCATCTGCCAAAAATCAGGGCAAGTGTTCGGTAATGGACCTTGACAAGCAATGTACTGGTTTATTATTGTGGACGAAGGGATTTCCATCTAAGAGAAGACAAAGTCATTATTTTAATTCTTACAGCAAGTAAGTCGGGCATCAGGCATTTAGTGTTTAGTAACTAATACATTAAAAAATAATTAACTATATTAATTCTATCCATTATAAGTTAGTAAATATGGATTGGCAGAGACAAAAATTCTTCAAAGTGTTTCACATAAAAAATCATTACAAAGATCCAAGTATACTTTACATATTTACTGACAGTCATGTAAGTTGCCATAAACAAGATTTATGGTCGAAAAAAGAAATGACAGCACATTAGTAATCAGAAAGCAATGAATGAATTTCTCTGGTAGAGGGCTAGCTTCTCTTAGCGTGTTTTTTTTTTTGTTTGTTTT
>KL272670.1:4851-26341 GCA_000699545.1 Podiceps cristatus
TGTCTTTCCTATCTCTTGATTATACAGTCTTCACCACTGCTCTCCCATGCATGATGAAAGTTAGACACCTAAGAAAAAACTCCATGGAAATGAGCAAGCTGATAAAGCAAGCTCATTCTATAACTTAATGGATGAGTTACTTAAATATTTAAATTTCTATATTTAATGGAGATCTACCCAATATAGTTATCAGTCTTGGAGGGTATTTCTCATCTCTTAAAGTAAATATCTACCTAGCTGGATAGCAATCTGGATTTTACTGACAGTCAAGGGCAAATTAGTTCCTGAATATAGTCATCTACTGTCATTTGAGACATCCTAAACAGGATTTCCCTTGGTCTTGTGTACCTTCCAGCCTTAGCTTAGATTGTAGCCTGAGAGAAGATACCAGCAAGAATAGTCAAAGACTGCACTGTGTTCCAGAGACATTAATTCTTTTACAGTGACTGTAAAGGGAGTGTAAGTATGTCAGGCCAGATAAATACAATTGTATTTGGTCAGTGTCATGGTTTAGCCCCAGCCAACAACCAAATACCACACATCTGCTTGCTCAATCTTCTCCGACTCCTCCACCAGTGGAGTGGGGAGGAGAATCTGAAAGAAAGGCAAACTCGTGGGTTCAGACAGCTCACCAGGACAACAAAGTAAAAGATAATAACAATTATATCATATATTAATAATGATAATAATAAAATGTAATGATAATAGAATATACAAAATACCCGATAACTGATACAGCCCATCCTACATAGTGATGACAGAGCAAAAGCAAGAGTGATCTCAGAACTATCCTGAGCAACAATCTCAGAACAACAGTTTCCCCAGCAGCTATCTCAGAACCCCAAGTTCCAGAGAGAGAGAGTGAGGGAACACACAGATGAATGAATGAACAAAACCATGAAAGCACAAATGAACGAAAAGTACCAGGACCACCAGCTGACTCCCACTTATATACTGGGTATGACATCTATGGTATGGAATACTTTCTTTGGCCAGTTTTGGGCAACAATACTGGCTATACCCCTCCCTGGTTCTACATTTGCACATTAGCAAAACCTGGGAAGCTGGAAACACCCTTGATTGCTTAACAGCATCTAATAACATCAGTGTATTATCAACATTCTTCACATACCAAATCCCATACTAAATCCAAAACACAGTAGCTACTGAGAAGAAAATTAGCTCCATCCTAGATGAGAAATCAAGACAATTAGAAATATTCCATTCGTTACATCTACAGCACCTGTCATAGAGAAAAGAAAGCGAGGGTCAGATGATGTTCTGGGATATGAAAAATTGAGTTTAATTCCTTCTTTTTTGCCTAACTACCATCTCTTACATATCCCAGATGCTCTCTGGGTTGAAAGGTATTAAGAATGAGGACTTTCTTAAACTTTCTTGTTCAACTTCTTCCAAGTTGTATAAAATACTGAAATGCATACAAACAAGAGAAGAGGAGGACAACATAACCTAGTGGCAACCAGCTGGAACAGACTCAGTATACACTTAAACTAGTAAATTAAACAGACCTATAACCTTTTTCTGGCAATAAATTTACAGAAGTTATGGAACAATCAAAATCCATAACATAAAATTATTTTACTTTCTGTAGCTGGGTAGCCATATCCAAGCTATGTATTAGGGAAGATAATCTGTAGTAACTGCCAAGGTGTATCATGACATTATTTAGGAGTGCTGTCTGGCTTAGGACAAAACCATCCCGGGGCCCTTCTTATAATTGAATAGCTATAAGTGGCCAGGTTTGAGTATCTAGGAAGCTAGTTGTTACATTTCCTGACATTTGTTTAATTTACTAATAATGACTGCCCTGGTTTCAGCTGGGATAGAGTTAATTTTCTTCCTAGTAGCTGGTATAATGCTGTGTTTTGGATTTAGTATGAGAATAATGTTAATAACACACTGATGGTTGCTTAGTGGTTGTAATGCTTATATTAAGTCAAGGACTTCTCAGTTTCCCATGCTCTACCAGTGAGGAGGTGCACAGGGAGCTGCAAAGGGGCACAGCCAGGACAGCTGACTCAAACTAGCCAAAAGGATATTCCATATCATATAACGTCATCCTCAGTATATAAAACTGGAGTTGGGCATGGGGCTGCTCAGTGATGGGCTATGGATCACTGGGTAGTGAGCACTTACTGTACTGTGAATCACTTGCTTTTGTATGATCCTTTATCAGTATTATAATTTCCTCTTCCATTGCTGTCTTATTAAACTGCATTTATCTCAACCCATAAGGTTTTTTTTTCAGTTTCTGTCCCCCATCCTGCCTAGGGGTGGGGAGGCAAACGAGAGGCTGCATGGTTCTCAGTTGCCAGCTGGGGCTAAGCCACAACAGTCCTTTTTAGCGCCCAACATGGGGTCTGACCAGTCAGAGTGTATTAAGGGATTTCTATCTGTTAATAGATAGAAATATGTCTTTTCAGTATCTTTGAACATCCTTGGGTAGTTAAAATACTTCTCTTGGTACTTCCTGGGAATATTGTTTTATCCAAGGTTAGCAAGCAATTTAAGAATATCATCCAGAGATCTGCCTCAAGGCTGGACAGTTACAAGTGGCAGCATGGGTGGAATAGCATGGGCAAATGCCTAGGATGGTGGTCACCTCCAGTGTTTTGGAAATTCATCCCTGAACAAGTGCAGAATCCTGAAAAACTAGTAGAATATTTGGAAGAAGTATGCTGTCACCCTGGCAGTTCCAAGGAGACATACATCATCACAGTGTGTTGGGGCCTGGCCCATGCCTACTGAGCCCTGTGCAACACTGTTCAGTACCCTCAGAGGCAAGAGAGTGTCTCTGTACACCAGAAAACCAACCCACACCGGTATCACTTGCCTCCATACACAAGAAGAAATATTGGAAGCAAAAGTCAGCATGTTTACTAAGGGATGATGAAAAAGCAGGACCATCACAAGAAGGGGATAAGGAAGAGGACAAGGTAAGATGATAACTACCCGATCCCTATCCCTGAGTGAGCTGAGAGTTATGCAAAAATATTTCAGCTGTCATCCAGGTGAGCAGATGATCACCTGGCTGCTCCAATGCTGGGGTAACAGGGACAATAGCCTGGAATTAGAGGGTAAGGAAGCCAAACAGCTAGGATCCCTTTCTAGGGAAGGGAGTATTGGTAAAGTGATTGGAAAAGAGCCACAAGCCTTCAGCCTCTAGAAGCAATTCCTGTCAGGCATGAAGGAAAGGTATCCCTTCAAGGAAGATATTACATGTCACCTAGGCAAGTGAACCACCATGGAGAGAGTACCTGAGGGAATTAGCTGTGCTGAAGGTGCATGGCTGGAGGATCACAGTTCCAGGCTGTATTTCAGTGAGGAATAAAGTATGCTTTATTAAGTATATCTTATTCAAACTGGAATATGGCATAATCCACCAGCATCCACATTTTATAACTAAATTTTATCTAGCTGCTTTCAAATTAATTCACTTCTGTACTTGTTTCAGGGAAATCAATCAATAAGACCATTATATTGTAGATTGGGCTTTGAATTTTTGAACTTCAGAAAGACATTAGTGCAAAACAAAAGCAATACTGCACAGGGAAAGAAGCTTTCTCAGGAAAGAGCTTGCTTTCAGATTGTGCACAAACAAAACTAGCAAAGCCTAAGTGGCACAACGATTGAATGTATTCAGGAAGGTCTTGATCCAGACGCCACATAACATCAGGCTTCTCAAAGAGAAAGGGGGCAACATTTTGACAGTGGTGGTTTGGAGAGTGGGAGTTCCCTGCAGAGCAGCCTTGGGGCATCAAAGCCTGTCACGGTCACCTATGAGCTCCTGGGAGCTGCAGCTGAAACAATGTCTGAACACACAGTAAATGGAGATGAGCAGTGCCAGTGCTGTGCTTGTTGGTCTGGACTCTTTGCTGTGTTTCCAGCTCAAGTGCAGTCTGCAACCAGCTTGTGCCATGAAGCTATATGTTACCAAGCCTGTCCTTACTCAAACATTTCTCCTTTAGAGGTTTTTAGCACAGTAGCTGCTGTACTCACACACAAGTAGTCTTGGCTGTTCACAATAAAAAATTTAGCTGCTAGCTTTCCTTATAACACTTTTGCCTATGCAGTTATTGAACACTAGACAGTTTCATTAAGTGACAACAGGGAAGAACAAATCATTGATGTAGATGTGTAAAGATGGGTTAACGTGAAGTTATTCCACCAAGGACCTGACAAAGACTCTCTTCTTGTAAAGCCTAACGCTGAAAATCATTAGATGAGATAATCAGTGGTTTGGGAATGAAAGAAAAAGACAAGACAAAATACATGAAAGCTGGTATTTTGTAGAGGGAAGATGGGACATAATGAAGAATTATCAGAAATGCGCTTTTTTTTTTTTTTTTTCATGCACTGAATTCATTTGAAATTTGTGCTAATGAAACAGTGAGCCCACCTTACTAATACTTCGCTTTTCATTCATGGCAACTCATCTTCAGCACCAGCAGAATCTTTCTAAATGGCAGAAACTTTAAAGAGAGTCACTTCTGCATTGATTGATGCTTGATTACACAATGTTTGTGTGTTTTGTCATGTGGTTATAACAGTGGTAGTATTTTCCTATTGTCCTTATAACATTGGACTTTGATCATATGGCATGGACTCCCATGGCGAATTAAATATACAGTGATTATGCAGATCAGTCACCCGCAACTGGATGTAGTTCAGGGAGTTGCATTAATGAGAATATACTGTGCAGACATGGGTCATAAGTTGTGCAGAGTTCTTACCCTCTAAAAGGCTGAAACAATCTAATTTCTAGATACATTTACTCACACTCATATTATTACTACTACCAGTAACCATTTTTAAGTGCTGTCATGGAAAACTCTCCAGAAAATGTTAAAATCTTGAAAAATTAGGGGAAATAAACAGCTGAAATATATACAATGAAAATTCTCATAAGATCAAACTAGATTAGACTGAATAATTTACAGGATGAAAACTATATGAAAGTATAAAATGTGAACCTGCAAGTATTCATATTAAAACAACTTGAACTTATTCATATTGGAATAAAATATACAGCTAGTATATTAAAGTATTAAAAACAATTAAGTATATATATACATATATATGTATACGTACATATAATTGTTACAAGGAATATACCAATGAAAACTAGATATACTCCTGTTGATATAGGGATAAATGCACATACTTTGAATTCATTCTGCATTGTTGTATGATGTCTCCTTGCACGATCAGCAAACAGGAGCTACCCATACAACATACAGAAGAATTATAGCTTCAACTGCCTGACAGTTCTTAACTTCCTTGCTTTTATCATTATTTTAATTTCAAAAGGGCTGATTAGGAGAAAGTAAGCAGATGGTTGTCAGAAATGTGCTTACTACCATGATGCAATTAAGAGTTAGCAAGAGAGCATTTGCAACTTGGTACAATAAAAAACATTCCCACATTAAAATGCCAAAAGAAATCAGAGTTGGAGCATATTTTATAATTGCAATTCACTTGTTATTGTTTATATTTTGGAAACATCACGTGCAGAAAAAACATGCAAAGGACTTTGCCAAAACCTGTAACTAAAATACACACTACAAAGAAATAAATAAGGAAGATTCAGACCATACATGAATTTTCCAGTTAACCTTCTAAACAACCTGGAACAATTGATTCTGCTGAATCAAAAGCAGTAAGATTAATTAGATTAAAAATAACAGAAGAATATTAAGCCAAACACCCAGCAAATTGATGTTTGATTTGTAAGTGCTTTCTGCCAACACACAGCAGTCTTTTCTTGTGACATTCCCAATGTTATTGTTATTGAGTGATTCAATTATCAAACAAACAAACCTGAATTTATGTGGATAATTAACATGTTTTGAACTCAACTGAAGTAGTGATGCATACTTATAGAACTTCAAGGAGGAGAAAAAAAACACAAAGAAAAGAATAAGAAGCTATCATTATTTCAAAAGGAAGTGAGTCCAAATCTGGTTAAATAGGACTAACAAGTATATTCTAAAGCCCTCACAGCAAGTCCCCAACAGAGCAGAAGACACTTACTTCTATTATCATTTCTTATAAAGTAATTTGGGTGACTAAGTAAATGGTGAATGTTTAATAGATAGGTATTTATGCATGACATACTCTAGACACAAATGCGTAATTGACTTGTTAACTTAAAATCCCTGATCTAAATTATTTGTTCCTGTTTGGTCAACCTAGCTACAAGTATTGCTCATATGTAGAAGATCTTATCTAAGCATTATACTGCTTGCTGAGTTTCTCAGTGCTTCTCAGTATTTCTGACGGGGTTGGATTTTACACGTAGGACAGATGAGTGGGAATGATCATGAGGGAAAAATGAGGATCAGGCTTTGAGTAGGAAAAAAGTCTTTTTAAGAATAATGGCATTCAAGATTATTCTGATTTGATAGGGTTCTAAGATATTGTTTTGGGTGGTTTTGGATGCATATAGGAATGAAGGATGTCAGCGATTATGAACATTTCTTTTCGAAACATTCTTGCCAGCCCTTCCATAGAGATTTCTTTCTCTCTTCATCCTATTCTCTGCTCTCTTTAAAGAAGACTTTTTTTTCAATGACAGAAACAGCCCTTGTATATTTTTGAGTACCACAGAGGAGGGATTAGGGCTGCTTCCTGTTCTACTGCACAAGAAGGAAAAGGAAACCAGGAGAGAGGGGCTGAGAGACTTCAGGGTTTTCTGCTTTGCTTTCCACAGTGATGAGAGTGAGATGGGGAAGGAGAAATGGAGAACATGCACAAACACAAGATGCTTTCCTCCTTCCTCAGCAGAAAGAGCAATGGCCTATGCAAATAGAAGGTGGAGAAGGAAGAGGGTTTAGTCTAAGCAGTCACAATCTTCTCAACCAAACGTGAAATAAGTAGCTGCTTGTGTAAACAATGGACTACTTTGCTCCTCATTTGAGTTAGGTATACTTATTTCTCATGTATCATGACTCCCTTCTCAATATCCCTTCTCCCTCCCTCATATTCCCATCTGTTTCCTATGCAAGAAACTCAATGTTATTCCCTTATTTCTAAAAGTAGCCACTACCCAGAAAACAGCTGCTACACAAGCCTCAGCTAGAATATTTATTAACTATTCTTGTTACCTGTTGGTTGTTTCCTGTGTTGACCAGTTCTTCAAATGACATTTCAGTTGTTAGCTTTAAACTAACTGCTTTGTCAGCCTACATTTTAATCAGTAACATGGGCAGAAGGAAGGTTCTTGGTTTGGATTTTGGTTTTGTTGCCCTGTATATGAAGAAACAGTGTACTTGAGGGCTTCCTGTGCTTGAAAGTCTTTAAAAGATGGAATGACTGGTTTAGGGATTTGAGAGCGGAGAGGGGTCCTCTTTTTTTTTTTTTTTTTTTTTTCCTTCTTTTCTCTTTTTCCCTTTTTAATTTTTTTCTCACTAGATTCTAGTGATTCCAGACACAGAGAAACTGGATACAGAGAATAAGTTTTTAGAGGAACAGAAAGAAAAATCTTATACAGAGCAGAATTGTTGAATCTAGAATGTTCACATATTATGAGACCTTGCATACTATCATTCTCCTGGAGGTGAGTACAAAGTACTCCCCACTTCTAAGATTAAACTAAAAAGATGTATATTATTACTATGAATTATTCGATGAGTTCTGCTTAGTTTTTTATCTTCCTTGTATTTGACAGCTACAAAAAGTTGTGATTGCCATTTCTGGTTTAGGTTATTAAAGTTCCATCTGATCATAATCCCATTGTTCTACATGCTTTGCTAAGAAAAAGGTGATGCCTTATTCCTAGGTCTTTGTAGGCTAAAGGCCAGATTTCATCCATAAATGAGACTAGTAATAAGTAAATTTAAAATCGTTAGAGGTGGAAAAATTTGGATCAGAAAGGCATAAAGACTGTGGATGTTTTCATTTCTTCTCCTGCTGTGTAGAGTTTATTTCTGTGGATGGTTACCTAGGAAATGGCTGTAGGATGGAATTTGTTTAACTGTATTGTCAGATTGATTGACAGAGTTTTGAGCAGGGTTACAAGTAGTGGATGCACTCTTGATGCTAGAAAAAAGTAAAGATAATTTGGCTTTTTATTATAAATATCAAAGAAGCTATAGTAGAATGAACCTTTAATTTATTTTTGAAAATCTTCTTGGAAATAAATTATGTACTCATGGGTTAATTTAGCTTGAGTGAGTAGAAAAATATTTTCCTTTGCTAAAATAATACTGCAGCATAAAAGAATACCTTGTGGCTTATCTAAGTCTGTTGAACATTTGCACCCTGTAATTTCTTCTTCTTGCAAAAACTTGTCTATAGGCTTTATGTATGTGCTCACAGTTGGAAGTTCTATGTCAGTATTTACAGTCTGTTCTGCCCATTAATTACCTCTTGACTAAATAATCTGTCCCAAATTCCTCCATGAATTGTCTTTTATTTTTCCAGAGATATTATAAGGTCCAGCTTTTTAACATTGCCCTCTAGAGTGCTTCTATGATGTCTTTCTTATTTTATAGTCTGTAAATCTCATGGAATAGAATTTTTCTTTGTTACTTTTTCTCAAAATATCTTTCCAGACTTGTTGGCTATTTATATGAATGTCCATAACAATTATTAAACATATTTTGAATATTAAAGGTCAGATTCTCACCAATTTTGCACTATTTGATAATGATTTATACCTGTATAATGTGAGCTACTAACAAAAATTGGAATCATTTTATAACCACTTAACACAGGGATAATTGGCAGTAAATAGTGCAATGTAGTGGAAATTTAAGTGATAGACATTTTAAATTATATTTAAAAAAATCAATAAAAACCTTTTTCCAAATTACAACCATGGCATAAACAAAATAAACTAAAATCAATAAACTTAAAACTACCTTTCATTGTCCTTTGAAGTGCTAAGTAAAAAGAGAAGCCTACATCATATCTTCAATGCCAGAAAAAAACTCATCTATATTACACAACTGAGATCGTGATTTCCAGAACCAAGGGTACAATATTGACAACACTTTTTAGCTCTGAAGTCAAAATTGAATTTGGTTAGACTGAAGGTCCCACTTGATTTCAATTGTTGCTGTTCATTACAAAAAAAAAAAAAAAAAAAAAAAGTTTTTTTTTTATGTATATGTGTTTGTTGGTTGGGGTTTTTTTCCCCCCTATTCTTGTTTGTCAGCGAAAAAAACCATGTCTATCAGTTTTCCAATTTTCCCCTTTAACCTGTTCAGTTATTAGGTAAATACAAGTAAATGTTTTCACTAAGAACATTATAGGAACATGGAAAACTAAAAATATGAGTGAAAATAAAAAGAATTAATACGTATATAAATAAAACAGTGATAGGCAATTTGTACTACAAATGCCTGTTGTTCACTCAGTGAGAAACTGTTTTGAAATATTGTTGAAACTACCAGAGCATATTCTGCATGTACATTGGAGTGCTGCAGAATCTCAAGCATCTGACTCAGAATTTAGCTCCAGCTTGCCGCATAGTGCACCCTGGTAGAGACTGTGGAGAATTTCAACATTTGTTTACTGCAGTTTGGACAGAGCATCTCTAATTTCCACTAGTAAGCAAGAGGCTGTCTGTAAGTGAACTTTCAAATTAATGAAATGGCAGGAAATTGATGGGTAAAAGACCATCATCAGAATGAAAACACTGCCTTTTGAGCTGGAGGATGAGCATTTTAGGGAAAACTGCATTCTGCAAATGAGATGTTTGACACTGATTAGCATTTACAAAGCACCATATATGTCAACAGCTTCTGCAAGAAAAGAAAGATATGTATGGCAAGCAGCCAGCAAGCTGAAAAGGCAGAACAGCATGGAGGCAAGATTTCTACAACATCAGCTATGAAGAAACCAAAAGAGTGGGAGTATTAAGACTATTAAGGGAAGAGAAGGACTAGAAGGCAGGTTGCAGGGGGGTGGCATAACAATACAATCAGGCAGGAGGTTGTCCCTGCCATGGAGTTTCACCTGAAGAATCACATAAGGAAGCTGGTTATGATAAGTGGGACTATTTAAGTTGTAATGTCTGTGGGAATTCATGAATTTCAAGAACATGAAAACTGAAAAGGGAAATAGAATGAAGAAAACCCAGTGTTAGAGGACTAAACAGAGGCATGGAGAACCCTGAAACTGTAGCGGAGAACACCCTAGGTGGCATGCAAGTTTTGATAGCTAAAGCTGTAAAACAAAGGTGTGTTAGAAAAAATGCATACATACAAAAAAAGAAAGAAAATATAAAAAAGTCTAAGCCATGTCTTCACTGATGTTCTGACATCATCTATGTCCTAATGTTCATTGATGAAATTACCTTTTTTTTTTTTTTTTCCTGTAGGCAGGGGAATGACTCAATGTACATAAGATGAAATTTCTGAGATGTGAATATATGAGATAGGCAAAGTGAGGACAGGATACTAGGAAGCCAATAGGATACAGTAGTTTTATTTTTGCAGAATAAAATACCTAAGGTCTTCACCAAAATCTATTCTGAATAAATGCTTAAGGTGTTTTACCCATCTCTGAGAAAACTCAGGCTCAGGTGAATGACTCAATGTACATAAGATGAAATTTCTGAGATGTGAATATATGAGATAGGCAAAGTGAGGACAGGATACTAGGAAGCCAATAGGATACAGTAGTTTTATTTTTGCAGAATAAAATACCTAAGGTCTTCACCAAAATCTATTCTGAATAAATGCTTAAGGTGTTTTACCCATCTCTGAGAAAACTCAGGCTCCTGTTCTTTACGCAGGAGCTACTCCTGCCTGTCTTGCTATGTTAGAAAAATAACCACAAAAAAGCCCAAGATCAAAACCCACTAAAACCCCCAACAATAAAATTTTAATTTAATTTAATTCAATTTGTACTGTGTGCCTACATAGGAAATCTTTATCTGCATTTGTCCAAGGTGTGTATGTGTTCAAGCAGAAGCAGGGAGGAGTTTAGTGTCTGTGGACTAGAGAATGGGAAGTTTGAATGATCATACTCAGTGTATGCAAACACTGAGTTAAGGGGATAGGATGTTTAAGAGAACTGTGAATGGAAGTGGAAGGACCAATAAAGAACAACTGAAAGGGAGTGTTGAGATGGAAGAAGTACATCACATAACACTAAACTATCGAAACAAAGACGTTGTTGGATACCAAGATGCTAAATGCAGAAGAGATGTTGCTTAACAGAAAGAGTGGAATAAAGATAAAGAAAGATGATCAAAAATTGCAGTCTTCAAAAAAAAAAAAATAAACCTTACAAGGAAAACAAGGAGGAAGAAAGGATTTAATAGACGGCTCTATTTTCAGAAAAACAGGCAAAAAGAAAAATGGAAAAAAAAAAACCTTCAAAGAGCACGCGTTAGTTTTCATTGGATGGAAAAAAAAATCAGAAACAAAGTCAAAATATAAAATTAAATGAGACAGCTAAAATATGGGATGCTGAAGATTGCCTAAAGCAGCAGGGTGCCCAGAGCCAGCTTCGACTACAAAGTTTCAAAGTCATTGCAATCTGATCTTTGCAAATGATTTAAGTGCAGTAACTTTGCAGCACTTGTTACTTCCTATTTCTGTGACATAGCATGTCTCTTACAGACAGCAGGCTAATTCGTTGTTGGTTTATCAGGAGCTACATTTTTTTCAGGAAGTTTGTAGGAAAGTTCATTTTCAGAACATCAGTTTTTCTTCAGTGTACACATTTTCTGACTACAAGATGTATGCAATGTAATTTTCTACTTGCAGTAGTTATAGGGTGTTTCAGAATACTTAGGACTGGAGATCTCTGTATTCTATTAATTTAAACAATGTAAAATTTCTTCCCAAATGATCTGATTAGAGAAAGTGAAAGAAGTGGAGACTTGAGCTACCCTTTTTGTTCATGCAAAACAAAAAATAGGTGAACATTGTGCCTGGTAGAAAATGAATCTGTAACTATTTTGAAAATGTACATCTTGAGGGTTATTTATATTTGCCTAATGACAGATCTAAATTTTAGAAGTCTACATCTGAGTTAGTCTCTCATCTCAGTGCAGAGAAATAGCCTGCTCTAGGGCACAATTCTTACCATCATAAAAAAAAGCTGGCTAAAATAGATCAGTTGTATTATATTTACTTTATACAATTCCTATTTTATTTTCACAGGGCCTGAGGTGAAGAGTTCAGATGTTTGTTTGAAGCAAATCCTACCCAGGCTGTCTGATGTCGGACATTCCCACTAGATGCCTGATAAAATAGTAGGGAAGAACAAACGCCTCTTTCCTCCTCAAATAAAGGATAAATACTAATAAAACTCCTTTTTTCACATGCTTCCTCACGTCTTGACAGGAGATATTTACAAGACATAGCCACTCACTCTAAGCCAAAGCATTTTTTCTCATGGGGGAACATGACAAGACCAGATGAAAATGAAAACAGATGCAACAACTGTCGGTTTTCTACAGATTTTGCCCTTCCTCCTGACATATTTATCACATCTATTAATTGATTAATTGTTTTATCAGCTCCAATGATAACATCATGTGTGGTTTGTGTACTTGCCATGTACTTCGGAAGGCTTTATCTAGGCAATTCCCAGTACGCATGCCCTCATGTTAGATTAATGACTCCTCAGAGTCTGTTTTAGTGTCTCAAGTTTATCCTTTACTCTGTACCAACCAGTTAACAACATGTGCAACTTGATTCCTTTTCCAGCTAGTGTATCACCTCATAGTCAGCTATGAGTTCTGTCACCATTAGACACAGCTATAGGAAAGCAGGTAGTTCATGAACCACTGTAAGCAACAGTCTTGCTTCCTGTAATTATGTTTTACATTTCCTGGGGATTGTAGCCGAAAGTTACACCTTCAGTAAAATAAAGCATGTCTGGAAGCTTGATGTAGAATGTAATGTTTTGGGTTTGTTGTTTTGTTTTTTGGGGGTTGTTTTTGTTTTTTATTTCCTTTTTTCTTTTGTTTGTTTGTTTTATTTTTTGTTTTTTCCCCAGTGCTGCAGGACAGTTTAAAGTTAAGTAAATCCTCAAGAAGAATCATGACACTATGAATATTTTTCCTGACTGTCAAAGAGTGTATGCTTGCATTTTCACAAATATGAGAGAAAAAGTAGGCAATGAAGGGCTTATATCTCTCTTGTATCTCTGTGAGTGCACAGATTATTACCTAATATAAGTTCTGCTAGAGTTCTTCAAAAAGTCTGAAGAGACCAATAAAACTACCACAGCATTTCTGTAAGGAACGACTTATTTTCCACATCATTGTCATTACAGGGGACCATTTTAGTTGGTTTTGTTGTAGTGCTTGCTTGTCTGTACTGTTTTTCTGGGCTACCAGAAAATCATTCTTCTTCTAATGTAGAAGCTTCACTACACTAATATTTTTTTTCCTTTGAGTATTTCTTTTTGTTTGTTTGTGTGTTTGTTTGTTTTGTTTTTCCCAGAATCTTCCATTATTGCCCAACAGATATATTTCTTTATGCTCCTTGGAACATACCACATTACACATCTGTGTTGCAATAGATTACAATACCTGCCTCCAAATTCTTGTCACACTTTGTATGCTAGAATCTCTCTTGCAGGCTATGAGTGTTCTGGCTGTTCCTTACTAACTGTGAAGGAAAGAGTACTGCTGATTATATTTATACCTCAGTGGACAATATTGTTCCACTTCCTGTCATATATCCTAGTATGGTTTCTCTCCTCCATTAGAAGATCTATTTACAGACTCCTCTGGTGGCATGCAGATTCTAATGCATTAACCTTATAATTACTTGCAAAAATGATTTGCAAAATTTTCAAAAAGTCTCCCAGAGACTAAAAATATCCCATAAATTTAAGGAGATTTATTCTCCTGTGATAAATTATTTTGAGATATAAAGATGATCCCTTCTGTTTTCTGGGTAGGGCAGTAAGACTACAGAGTATATATATAGTGTTCCCTTGTCTTGAATGCTAGAAAAATTGTGTTGCTAATGTGTTGTAAAAGAGGCCTAAAAAGATAGTCAAAATGGTTTTGATCATTCACTTCATTATATTTAGTTTCTTCTTGGATGAACCACTCAGTCGATAAGGAGTTGGCTGGATGGTCACAGTCTAAGACTTGCAGTCAATGGCTTGATGTCCAAGTACAGACCAATGATGAGTGGCACTCCTCAGGGGTTGGTGTTGGGATCGGGGCTGTTTAACATCTCTGTTGGCAACATGGACATTGGGACTGAGTGCACCCTCAGCAAGCTTTCTGACAACATCAAGCTGTGTGGTGCAGTTGACATGCTGGGGGGAAAGGCTGCCATCCAGAGGGACCTTGACAGACTTGAGAGGTGCACCCATGCAAACCTTATGAGGTTCAATAAGGCCAAGTGTAAGGTCCTGTACATGGGTCAAGGCAATCTCTATGCTGGATGGAGAATGGATTGAGAGCAGCCATAAGGAGAAGGACTTGGGGGTGTTGACTGATGAGAAGCTGGACATGAGCTGACAATGTACGGTTGCAGTCCAGAAAGCCAATTATATCCTGAGTTACATCAAAAGAAGCATCATCAACAGGTCAAGGGAAGTGATTCTCCCCCTCTACTCCACTCTGCTGAGCCCTCACTTGGAGTACTGTATTCAGCTCTGGGGCCCTCTACGTAAGAAAGACATGAACCTGTTGGAGCAAGTCCAGAGGAGGGCCATGAAGATGATCAGAGGGCGGGGACACCTCTCTTATGAAGACAAGCTGAGAGAGTTGAGCTTGTTCAGACTGGAGAAGAGAAGGCTCCAGGGACACCTTCTAGCAGCCTGCCAGTATGTGAAGGAGGCCTACAAGAAAGCTGGAGAGGGACTTTTTACAAGGGCCTGTAGTGATAGGGCAAGGGGTAATGGCTTTGAACTGAAAGAGGGTAGATTTAGATGTAATCTAAGGAAGAAATTCTTCACTATGAGGGTGGTGAGGCATTGGAAGAGGTTGCCCAGAGAAGTTGTGGATGCCCCATCCCTGGAAGTGTTCAAGGCCAGGTTGATGGGGCTTTGAACAACCTGGTCTAGTGGAAAGTGTCCCTGCCCACATCGGGGGGATTAGAACTAGATGATCTTTAAGGTCCCTTCCAACCCAAACCATTCAATGATTCTATGCTTCTCCTGCCATTTTGGGACATACTTTGCATTTTATGTGTTAACAACAGGGATGAATACAGGTGAGGTGATATTTAAAGTTTACATTTTCATTCATCATAGAGGTAATTCCTTCTAATGTGACAAATCATGTTCTACCTTGTATGTGGATCTCATTTTGCAAGCAAATTATCATCTATAGTATTTTGGTGCTGCATGACTGTATTTGATTTATAAATATGGTCTATATAATAGGAAGCTTTTCAGACCATTCTATGGTTGTAGCTTTGTTCTGAATTTTTATTTAATGCTGTTTCTTATTCATTATTTTACACAGTATTTGCTACCTCATTTATTTCAAAAAGAGCTTTCATGCTGAACTACAACGTATTCCTCACAATTCATAGCTGTCTTCTCTTTACCTATATACTTGTCAGTTGGTCTATGACTTCCTATAGAAGGGCAAACTGTTAATGAACTTTTATCATTTTGATGTTGTTATGAGACCTTTTTGAAGTTTTATAATGCTGCAATCATACTCTTGGTGGAGCTTTTGTTTTATTTATCAGATTTTACTATGTATTGAAGTTCACAGTTTCTATTATCTGTATTTTAAACACATATAAGGCATTGTCAGCAGAGGAAAAATGATCTAATAAATCTTATTGTTTTTCAAAGAGTAGAAATGTGTCGTACACAATGTCATAAATATAAACCCATTTGTTTCCACAGCCAAAAATGCATTTTTACAGTTATATCAGTATTGGATTACAACTATCACTTCCACTTTTAATAACTGAGAAGCAAAAGTTATCTAGAAAACTAAAAATTAAACTTGTAAAACCTATGTCTGAAAGTGCAGAAATTACTAGATCCACAAAAAAAGAATTTTGCTTTTTGTTGTCCACTTACCTACTGAAAGTCATTATATTAGAAGAAAATACTGAACCTGCTTGAGGAAAACAAGATGCCTAAACCTATGTGCTACAAAATATTAACTATACGCATTAAATGCTACCTAATGTTGTCAAAGTGTGTACTAAGGAGCACAGATCTTTATTCTCCTTTCTCACAGGTTTTGCTGCTTTGTTCTGTGCTGGAAGGATCTACTTTCTTCCCATTAGGAGAGGAGATTCCTAGCTACAGTGTAAGTAGTCAATGAATCAAAAAGCCACCCTACTTTCACCTATTTGGAAAGATGCTCTGGCTATAGCTTATTCAGTCATGTGAGGTAGAGGAAGCCTCAGAATTTTCTACAGAAATTGTTCAATTTTTTTCATTAAATCAAGTTCTTGCTGAGCTGTTAGGAAGATGACTGGATATCCAAAAGATTTAGGTGCTCAACTAGAAATTAATAGATCTGACATTTAATGCCTCTGCATTGTGTGTTCTCGGAGTTTTTCATCTGAAGTGTTCACTGGGGTGTGCAGGTGGGTATCCTAACCACCAGGTTGAGCAATTATGATCTATTTCTTTCTCACTCTTACTGTAGCCCAGTGAATGATTAATATTTTGTGAAAGTGGAATAATTTGAATGAAAGGGAATGAGATCACCTAACAGCCACCAACAGAGGAAAATTCTTTCTCTATCCTAGTGCTCTTAGCACCCACCTGGGAAAGAAAGGAAATAATATCTTCAAATCTCCTTAAGCAGTAAAAGCAGACCTGGGTCAAGGACTGACCAATTGCATGATTCTTTACACAGTAATAAGCAGGTATGCTAGACAACCCCAAGGTATGAATAATTGAATTGATCTTAGAATGAGACACTTCATATTTTAAAAGAAACACTGGAAAAGAATCACCTTAATTTTTCAATTGTAGTCTTTCAATAACTTTTAACTTTTCTCTCTTTTTAAAAACAAAACAAAACAAAATCCACAAACCACAAAAGAACAAACAAACAAGTGATAAATTTTATCAGGAATTAAAGACTGTTTACATGCAATTATGTAGGATCTCTTTGGGATCAGTTTTGACTTTCATAAACTGCTTGAGAACAACAAAAATTGATATAAATTCATTGAAGTGTGAGTGCACTGAAGTGTGAATAAAAAGAACCTAGATAAATATTCATTTTTATTTTTTACTTCATGAGCTACTACACAAAGTAGTTAAATCTAAATAGGTTAAAGGGGAGCTTTGCATGCTGACTTTTAAAAATGTTGCACTATTTTGTCACAGACATATGTACATAATAATGATACTATTTGTAAAAAAGTAATGCCAGTGGAATAAAAGGGGGAGAAAGAGAAGAAGCCAAGAAATCATCTGCAAGATTTCAGTCTGAAAACTGTGATTTTATAACATAAAGAAATCATCTACTCTGAAGGATATAAACACCCACAAAACCAAGTATAAGAAAAAAACCTTAAATTAGGAACTGAGTTTTACGTTTTAGGAGGAAGGTGTAAAAGTGTCCATGCTGTTTCTGCTCAGCCAACCGGTGGACAATTCCAACCTTCTGAGTAAATGTAATTCTTTATACCCACCCTGTATTTAGAAGATTGTTAAATATTCTTTTCTTTTTCCTTCTCAAGAGATGAAAGGATTTATTTTGCAGCCAAAATTAAACAATGGATTAAGACATTGAAGGTGACCGGATATAATGCTGGGTCACCAGCTCAAAAATCAATAGAAAAACAAAAAAGGTCTAGAGAAATATCATAAGGAATCCATTAACTGACTTAGAAATGAGAATATGAAGGCAGGTCTGACAGACCTAGTCCATAGCAGCTCCTCTGCATGATGTAACTCTGCACCATCTACTTTCTTCTTTAAAGATCTTTGAAAAGCATTGAAATATAGCAGAAGTTTCATTTGAAAAACAAAAACAAAAACAAAAATGCTGAACACCAAAGAGTAAATTGGAGGACTCTATTTTTTTATTATTATTTATTTATATGCATTTCATTATTTCTTCAGCTCTTCTAAACTATGGATAATGCTCTTTGTTGTTCTGCTCATTGGACAGTTATTTACAATGGTTAAAAGCTGTTATATATTTTTATTTAGCTAATTTGGTAGTGGGTTCTGTCCAGTTGTTACTGGTGCACCAAAGAAACAGGTTAACAAAATAAAAGTCCTTGTGGTCAAAGGAGTTGCCTGGAATTCTCAGAAAATTCAAGAATATTTTATGAATGCTCCTATGTACCTAAAGACTAAGAAGGTGAAGGAATATATATTAGTCATGGATCTTCAGCGAGTGATTTATTACCATTTAAAAATAATAATGTGCTGAAATCTGCATGTGACCATTGCAAGTGGCATGAAAACAATTAAAATCTTGTTTCCCCTGACATGTTTTTAAATTCACCTCTGAGACAGAAAAAGCCAACTGCCATTTTTTATTTTTTTCCTAAATGAGCAGCAGTTAGTGAAGGAGATATATGACTACTTTTACTACTAAAGATCTTTGGTGGGTTTTTTAATAACTTTTAATTTAAAGAAACACAGTTGATGACATTATAAGGTATATTCTTATGTAGGTAATAGAAGGAAAAGTGTCAGCTGAGGAAACTAATATTAATTAAAGTGGATACACTAGATGTTGTAAAAATATATTTGCTGTTATAAATAAAATAAACAGAACCTTATTTTTTACTGCAACTGCTGAAAGTACTTGTTGTGTTAATACAACACAGAACATTTATCTTGATATCATTAATTTTTCTCAACATAACACAATGGCAAAAATTGAGCTTTGGACCAGGGAGTCTCAAAAACACAAAGACAACAGTAATCTCTGCAGATTCTGCAAGTCTGTTCCACCCAGTGTGGTGAATATCAGAATACACTGGTAAATCATCTACCTGTCCACAGTATTCATACTCTGGCTATCCATTATTGCATTTTCAACTACAGTATGTAACAGAGTATGTGTAAAGGATTAAATATTTAGCAATGGATGGAAGATAAGAACTTTGAAAATAGGATTAACAATACATTTAATGTAATGGGTGCTGGTTGGTAGTTTACAGGGAAGTTACAGTTAAAAGGAAGTGTTTATACTATTTCCTTTATATGAATGGGAGAGAACAAGTGTGTTAACAAAAGAAAACTTGTAATAGTTGGTCTCAGCTTTAAGTCAGGATAAAATGAATAGTAGGATAGATCTATTTTTAATTAGATATCTAAAAATTAGGTGAGTGAAACTGATCTAATCATTGTAGGTGCCTTTTACAGTTAGAGGAGACACTTCCAAAGAACAGTTCAACCTATCCTGAAGTGGAAGTATTCAATGAAAGCAAATCATACTGTAAAATTCCTTTTTGCTTTTTATTGACTCTGCATGGAGCCACATGTTCAGGCACATAACTTTTATATGACTGTCACCTATATTTGTTTTTGGTAATGGACTTGGTACCTCAAATAAATTTGAAAGATAGAAAGAAAGCAACAAATAGTCTCTTCAGACAACTACTGAAATAAACCCTAAAAACCGGATATACTTTTCACATATATAAACCAAGAAATTTAGGCTGTTTGATAAAAAATTCACTGGCTTGTGATCCAAGTCTGCACATGGGAAATAGGTGAAGCTGAGCACAACAACCAGTGTTGAGAATGATAATGTCAAGCTAGATGAAACATTCACTCAGAACTCATCTAACTGCAATATTTTTTTAATGGAAGCAATGTTATTAATAGATGTTGTGATATCCTGTTGTCATTTTAACTTGCACCACAGTGCTACTGCAAAAGAAACTTTTAATTGCATCTTCTCAGTCACCCTGAGGAATATGTGAATATATAGCCCTCTCACATCTGACATTACAAAGAGAAAGAAAGAAAATTAAGATACAGAGTTGTACGTCTCTTATTACCTGTGATTTTCTACACTGGAGAAGTTGCCATGAAAAGTAGTCATATTACATTATCTTTCTAGCTGTTGCAGTGGAATAGATGTGTTTGGGTAAATTTTACCGTCATTTTGGGGGTACACTAAACTGCATTATAGGTGAGCCTTCATCTCTCCATTGACTTTAAGACATTTACTAACTCAAATGTGGGTTTCTATTCTTGAGCCATATATATCCATCTGAATCACAGAATGGTTGAGGTTGGAAGACACCTCTGGAGGTCATCTGGCCCAGCTCCCCTGCTCAAACAGGGCCACCTACAGCCAGTTGCCCAAGATCTTGTCTAGACAGTTTTTGAGTATCTCCAGGAGGAAGACTCCACAACCTATCTGGACAGCCTCTGCCAATGCTCAGTCATCCTCACAGGAAGAAAATGCTCCTTCATGTTCAGATAGACCCTCCCGTGTTTCAGTTTGTGCCCATTATTACCTGTCCAGTCACTGGGCACCACTGAAAAGAGCCTGACTCCATCCTCTTTACACACGCACTTCATACACAATGATGATATATTTCCTGAGCCTTGTGTTCTCCAGGTTGAACAGTCTAAAATCATCCAACCTTTCCTTTTCAGATAGACCCTCCCGTGTTTCAGTTTGTGCCCATTATTACCTGTCCAGTCACTGGGCACCACTGAAAAGAGCCTGACTCCATCCTCTTTACACACGCACTTCATACACAATGATGATATATTTCCTGAGCCTTGTGTTCTCCACTTGTGTTCTTCTTGAACAGTCTAAAATCATCCAACCTTTCCTTTATATAAGGTGGTGCTCCAGTCCCTTCATCATCTTTGGGGCCCTGTGCTGGACTCTCTCCCAAGACAGAGTCTCATGAGAGTCTGATAAACAGAAGGGAATATTTTCAGATGTGCAAAGAGAGTTTGTTGATTTAAAGAGGACATATTCTTGAACAATCTACCACCAAACAGAGCTTCAATTGCAGATACAAATAACTTCAAAGGTGGTAGCCTTCCTGAATGTAAGCACTACTGTTTTCTTTTTCTTCTTTTCTCTGTCCTCTCAACAGTTTTTACCTTTTTTATAAACACTTTTGGAACACGTGCATTTTTAAATTTATCTTTCACTGTTGGTTCATTGACTTAACTTTCAATTTTGACTTACCTTTTAATTTTACCTTGAATAAATGCCATTAAATTGTGTTCCTAGACATTCTCAATCATTTTCTCTTGGTGCTCATTTTTTAATGGCTTTTATAAAGTCTTTTCATGGCTTTATATTTTTAAAGATGCAAGTCTTTAGTCCACAAAGCATTATTGTGTTGACACAGAGTATAAAATGTCCTAATTACACCTTTCAAATTTTCACTGAGTTTACCTGAAAAGCTATTTTTTCTATGGCTAAATTCTTTCATATACAGTCATTCATAGACTCATAGACTCATAGACTCATAGACTCATAGAATCATAGAATAATTTGGGTTGGAAGGGACCTTTAAAGGTCATCTACTCCAGCCCCCCTTGCCATGAGCAGGGACATCTTCAACTAGATCAGGTTGCTCAGAGCCCCATCCAGCCTGACCTTGAA
>KL272670.1:27679-45214 GCA_000699545.1 Podiceps cristatus
AGCTTTAATCCATTCCCCCTTGTCCTGTCATTATCTACCCTTTTTAAAAGTTGGTTCCCCTCCTGTTTGTACGCTCCCTTCAGGGACTGGAAGGCTGCAGTGACGTCCCCCCTCAGCCTTCTCTTCTCTAGGCCGAACAAGCTCAGCTCCCTCAAGAATCGGAAGGGTAAAAGTGAAAAAAACTTGTGGGGTGAGACAAAGACAGTTTAATAGGTAAAGCAAAAGCTGCACATGCAAGCAAAGCAAAATCAGGAATTCATTTCCTATTTCCCATCAGGAGGAAAGTGTTCAGCCATCTCCAGGAAAGCAGGGCTTCATCACATGTAATGGTTACTTGGGAAGACAAAGGCCATCCCTCTGAATGTACCCCCATTCCTTCTTCTTTCCCCAAGCTTTTTATTGCTGAGCATGACATCATATGGTATGGAATATCCCTTCAGTCAGTTGGGGTCAGCTGTCCCAGCTGTGTCCCACCCTGACTTCTTGTGCATCCCCAGCCTCCTCGCTGGTGGGGTGGTATGAGAATCAGAAAAGGCCTTGACTCTGTGTAAGTCCTGCTCAACAGTAACGAAAACATCCCTGTCTGTATGACACTATTTTCAACACAAGTCCAAATGTAGTCCCATACTAGCTACTGTGAAGTTCCAGACTAAACCAGCACACCTCCCCAGTGAAAGAGCAGGCAACCATGCTTAGCTGTTGTCAGGATTCAATCCACCATAACTGAGAAGGCTACATTCCCCCATGCATATCTCCAATACCTTTCTTGAGGCCTCCTACAGTCTATCAACATCTCAAAAGACATTTTCTGAAGGCATTATGTGAAGGAAACAAGTGGGTGAAGACAGGAGTATTGAAATAAAAATTCCAGACTAAAAAAAAAAATCAGACCTTGAATTCAGGAGCATTCAGTGCCCCTATGTAAACCAAACTGAAAAATTTTTCACTCTAAACTGAAAAAAAAAATAAATAAAAATAAAAATATTTAATGTTCCAGATACATTATAAAATAAAACTTTCTGAAATTTAACCACCACCCAACATACATAGTAAGAAAGCTATGCCTGGTAGAAGCTATAGTAAAAACTTCATATATAATTACAAAATAATTTTAAATAATCAATTACAAAATATAAATTTAGCATCTTTGTTTTCACATAGTAACATTTTATTGCGCCAGTTACAATGGTACAAAAACAAAAAATCCCCTCCCCTCAACAATGAACCAAAAAGCAACCTCCAAAAAATCCAGAGCTGGTAAAAAAAAGCAAACCAAAAGAAAATAAACATAAATATCCAATCCATAAATATATCATTCTACATATTTGATCAATAAACCTTACACAAACATTTCAAGATCTTTTGATTGTCCTGCAAATAAAACAATAGACTTTTCCCATTAATATTTTCAGACTACTGTTTCATTGCCTTAGCAATATTTAAGTACAAAAATATGTTTTGATGTTATTTCTATTCTTTTTTTCAAACAAAACAAAGTTCAAGTTGAGATAGGTTTTAATTATAACAGGTTTTATTTTTATCAAAAACCTTTTTGTCATCTTCTGTATCAAAATTGTTATTCTAAAAGGAAAAATTCTCATTGTCAGGTGTTTACTGACTGCTCATGAATCAGGCCTCAACAAATACAAGATTTAGAATTGTGATAATAACCAGTGGAAGTTTTATGGAAACTTTGACTTAGTCTCAACCTTGATAATAAGCATCATGGATTTTTCTAAGCCTAAGGTTTACAGCAATCAATTCGGAAATTGTTTCTCTCAAGCCTTGATATGACTGGGTTGGTAGATTTTAGTTGGAGGTGAAACTCTAGCCTACCACGCTAAATTAACCATAGTAATTTCTTAAAGCATTGAAGCTAGGGACCACAGATAAAAAATTGTGTCTCAGTATCTCTATAACTAGTGTTAAAAAGTAATTCTTTGTTCCAAGTTTTAAAATAGTTTCTGCCCTACGAAGAAGTCTTCTTCAGTATACATCACTGATAAATGCCCTTAGGAGGATTGCTCTGTCTATTAAGTGATGTCCTACCAAAAATAGTACGCAATTTACTATGTGGTGTGTGATTTAGCTGGCCTATATTTAGGTATCTGTGTGTGACCTGGATATCAACACTATAATTTTTGTCACTGAAGAACTAGTCAATACATTCATTGGAGTCTGGAGAACTTTCAGTTTATCTTAAAGTAGGCACCCTCATGTGATGTCTAGACTCTATACCTCTAGACTCCATCAATTGTATTGACTAGACCTCCACTGAACATAGTAGGTACCTATAGATTTAGCTTACATGTAGTCACTTCCATTGTAAACATCTGAAAAGTTAAGAATACCTGAATCCCACCTAAATTAGAGTTATTAGTAATTCTCTATTCTTGTTAATGTTCAACTTGTGAACATAGCATGTCATTACATGTTTTTAAAATGTTATTTTGAATGCAAGGAGGGTAGCAGGGGGAAGCTAGGTAGAACTGAATTGCTGATAGATCACTGGAAAGCTGTGGTATCTCTAATGCCATGGCACAGACATCTACCACTGGAACAAGAAAAAAAAAAAATGTATGTAATTAAACTGTATATATTAAACCTAGAAATACTTGCTAGTTTCTGAGTCTCAATACACATTCTGCTGCCTGAAGAGTTCTTGAAGTGAGATCTATAACTATTTGCTGGGTATCTGTCCTAGATTCAGCCAGGATGGACCTAGTTTTGTCTTCAGCAGCTCCTGTGTTTTGGATTTAGTATGAGAAACATGGTGATAGTACGCTGCTGTTGTTCATTGCTCCTGAATGAGCAAAGACATTTTGCAGTTTCCCACATTTTGCTAATGAGCAGGTGTAAAACTTGAGAGGGCTACAGCCAGAAGAGCTGATCCAAACCTTCCAAAGAGAGAATTCCATACCATAGACATCATGCCCGGTATGAGTGAGGGTCTGCCATTGCCCGCTCACTCTGGTTCCTTGTTCGGTTCATTTTCTGTTCATGTTCTCTTCTTGTTATTTGTATTTTCATTTGATTTTGTTCAGGCCTATTTGTTCCTTCATTCGGCTGTTTGTTCCCTCGCGCTCTCTCTGGAACTTGCTTGTCTGGGACAGCTATGCTGGAATATCCCTGCTCCCTGGGTGCTGCTCGGGACGGGCTGTATCAGCTGTTGGGTGATGAGAAATTGTGCATCATTCATTTTATATATTCTATTATCCTTATACATTATTATTAATATATGTTAATCTTCTCCTTTGCTGTCCTGGTGAAGTGTTTTTCAACTCATGAGCACTCTCTCTCCTATTCTCCTCCTCATCCCATCAGGGAGGGGAGGGGTGAACAAGCAGCTTCATGGTCTGGTTACTATTTGGGGTTAAACCACGACAGTATCTAAGATTAAGTTAGAACTCTTGGCTTCAGCTCCACAATAGTACTATTACAGCTGTAACTCTTCAAAAACCATTTGACCCAAACTTGAAAACAACTTGTGATCATATTTTTTGCCAAACTGTGAATAACTGGAAATTGGATTTCATTTTGGAAAGTTAAGATCTGAGTAATTTGCTCCTATGATTAGTACTTGTAGTGGAAAGTTGGAATGTAGAGGAAACACAATGTACCCCTCAATAGGTAAGAGATTCTGCCATGAAGTCTTGCTCTTCACAGATGGAATTGGCATCATGAGTATGCCATTGGAGTGGGCAGCTCTCTGGCTATCTGCATTTACCATTAGAGAACAAGAATCTGAGGACAGACTTTAGATGCTTCAGGATCAAGGATATTTTCCTGCATTTTCATCTGTTTATATCAGCTGTTGCCATATAACCCTGATGATACCAAGGCTGAGAATAGAACCTTGACCATATCGGTTGTATGGACAGAACTCTGGCAATGTCAAAGAACAGTATGAAGTCCTGGCTTTATTATTGATATGAACATAACCTTTTTATGAAAGACAGTGGGACAGAGCATAGGAAAAGAGGCCAGAGCTCTGCCTGTTACAGTCGTTGCCATGGAAGCCAGAAATATAAGAGATGTTGATGAAGCCCTGGTAATGTCAAAGATGGGGACAGAGCTTTGGCTGTGTCAAATGGTTGTTTATGGAACACTGGCTCTATCAATCAGAGATGAGGCTAGAGCTCTGTGTCAGAAATGAGGATGGCACTCTGAGTATATCCGTGTTTGCCTCTGATATTTGGCTATGCTGAAGTTAGCCAGGAATGGACACCTGGCTTTTTCAAAGCTGGGCATAGAGCCCTGGCTATGACAATATTTGCCATAGAGTTGTTATTTTATCATATAGCAGGATGAAATTTTCAATATATCTGTGATTTATCATGTATGTCACATGAAAAATCAATTTTTTTAATATATTTTAGATAGAGACTGATCTTTGACCATATCAGAGATGGACAATCACCTCTGCCTGGGATCGACACTGATATGTGTCTTCACGTTTCAGAAACATGAGTAAAGCTTTATCCATACAAGAACTCTTGATTAGGAACCACAATTTTATTACTCTATTTCTTTAATATATTCATAGAAATAACATAAATAGGAGGAAAGTACATGTTTTCTTTTGTTTGTGATTAAAATGACATGCTGACTACAGCAGACTTAAGATTGAATTTTTATAAATTTAAATATTTATCCTTTTTATTTATCTGTCATACACATACACCAAGTTAAGTTAGTTAACATAAAAATCTGATTATATTAGTGGTAATTTAGTGCTTGTTTTTGTAAAAGTTGATAATGGTCATATATGGGAAAATAGGAATGTACTATTTTTTTGAGATGTGCATTTGTAATTCTTTCCTCTGCTGGATTACTTGTTCCCAGAGAGCAGTAGGATACTCTTAAAGTGTATTGATTTTGTCCTGGTACTGCACTAAAAATGCATTTATTGAAAAAGTCTTAATAGTGTTTCAGATTTTGTTCTGACAATCTCTCTGTACCTGTATATGTAATGGAGGTCTGCGTATGCCAAAAAATTAGAACAGTCTTATTAAAATTGGTCAAGATGGCAAAGTAGCTCTAGGTATTTTCCATATAAAATAACATTTGTGCCAAACTACTGGTGGGGAAGACAGATTATGAAATCTTACACTATAGAAAAGCCAGAATAAAATTATTAGTAAGTCAATGGCAGTTTGCAAATAAGTGAGGAAGATATCAAAATAAATTTTAATAAAAAGCTAAGTATCTTCTAATATGGAAAGTGAATGGGCCTTTCTATGTAGAAAAATAAAGTTTCTATGTAAAAAACCCCTACACCTATGTGTTGTAGTTCTTGTCATAGAAAATGATTCAAACAACTCTAAATACTCAAGTTGTACTGAACTGCATTTTCCAAAAGTTGAAGTGATTGTTTTTTCTGTTGCAAAGTAATCATGATCATAGTTAAGCGTTATAGCAGAAGATGTAGTTATGTCTTCATCTGTTGAGCCTAGTCAATAATTTTGCCCAAGAATCTGTAACAGATAATTACGGGCCCCATCTCTGTAGGACATTGTTCTGCTCTACCTGTAAGCAGTTCTGCTCGGTCAGTGGTGGACTGGCCAGAGCTCAAAGACAGACAGTATGGGGAAACAAATAATCTGTCTAGATAAAGCTGGAGAAAAAGTGATTTTCCCAGATGGAGGGGGGGAAGGTCAATTTAAAGCTTTCTTGTTATCGGGCAGTATCTCTTTCTCCTTTTAATTGCTATTAAAGAAATTGACATCATGTATGTAATTAACTGAATTTTGCATAGTTGTGGTCAGATCTATGTCAGATGACATTGTATTGCACTACATATACTCAATCAGGCAACATTTTAAATTGTAAAAAAGCTACATCTGATGTACATGACATGCCCTTTTAAAAGGCATGCTTTGTACTTTATTAATTAATACTCTGAGGTTGTTTATATTTAGCCATCAGCTCCATCTGGGCCAGCAGCAAGATACCTCATGAAGGCACAGATAATGAGCTGTTATACTTTCATACAAATGACTTGTGTTTTGTTATCAAAATCTGTTCAGACTTTCAGATAGAGATGAAGTTTAATACAGAAATGTAAATATGGAAACAAGTGATATTTTTTCTTCCTTTGATAATGAAGCAACAGGGTGAATTTGGAGGGCAAAGAGGAATTCTCCAAGTCATTGTCACCTAAAAGCCTCAGCAGAATTTCTTCCTCAGCAATTCTGCATTTCTGCATGGATGATGATTAACATTCTGAAGTACATGGCTTAAAGGCTTGTTAAAGGACTTTGTTAATTACAGCCTTTTCCTGTCTTAGATGCAAACCCTCCATCTGTTCTTGGGCCTGAGGCCTGCACTCTGATTCTCTATCAGCTATGGAAACTATGGACAGAGTCTTTCCAAACTTCTGAAAAAATTCTTTCCAAAGACTTTTGTGTGTTCCTTAAAAATATGACTGTACTTTGCCTTTACATGGATTCACGACTAAGCAGCATGACTGGAGATAATTTTTTCAAGACACATAGATTTTATTCCCTGAGCTCAACATGCAAAGAAATAGAGCGCAAAGACTTTCTTTTCTGAATGACAGGATATTTAAAATATGTAAATGAAAACTATTTACACTGAGCCATGATGATGCATATGTTCTTTGCTTTACAACATTTATCTAGAATAAAATTGCATATTATGTTCACCTGCATATTCTATTAAGAATATACTCAAGTGTTTGCAATGACAATTCCCACTTATCAAGCAGCCTGTGTTTTGTTTATAAGGCTGCAATGAGAATTTGAAAGGGAATAAAAAAAGAATAATTGTAGAGAAAGGTATAGTTCTGATATTAGGTGATAGGAGTTTATTTTGTAAGCATTAGAAATTAAAGAGCACAAACACACACACAAAAGAAAAGTATGGCTTGCTTGTTCAGGAGATGGTTCATCTGGCAAGAAAGAGAAAACTAGTTGTCAGATGGACTTTTTTTTATCAATTCAAATAAATTATTTGCTGTTGTGATCCCCCTAAATAAAACTTGGTCAAAAGAAGACAAAAGAATTCGTAGGGGAGATAATCAGGAAAGATACTAATTTAATAATAGGAGGCTAGAATAAGACAAATTGATTTATTCATTATATATATGCAGGTTAGGACTCTGAGCTCATGTTGTCATTTAAAAACAGCACTGTCCTTATGCCCCATAAGGAATAATTTTTTGAAGGGTATTTTGTATCCAAGTTATTTTTGTTTTTCTGTCTCTCCCTCTGTGTGTGTGTATATATATATATGTATGTATACACACACAAACTTTTTTTTGAACAGTTTTTCAAATATCATACTACAGTTGGAAGAAGGAAACATTGATCTGACATTGTACACTTCAATACCGTTGGAATATCTCAAAGGAAGAGAAATTTCTGATGGTAATTATGCTCAGTTCTAATCTATGGGGGTTTATTCATAACTAATTAAGAAAAAAAAAAAAAAAAAAAAGGAGGAAATTTTATAAAACTTTACCAGAAAAGTGCCTTTCTAGACAGTTTATTGGAAATTAACATTATCTGAAGTTTTCATTTAAGAATCTGTCCCAGTCGGTCCTCTGATATCTCTCTTCTCTGACCAGTCTGCAATATTGGATAAGGCTTTGATTTCTGCAGCCATTTTCCAAGATACATTCCCTATATCTGCCTTTATCTTACTATTTCTTTGTCTGAGTTGTATGGGAGTCCATTTTGCTCCAAACCCTGGAACCTTGTGCCACGAACATCCATCCCAGAGCCTTATTCTCTGGTGCTGCTTATATACATTCTTTGAGAGTCATATCCATCTGGAAAACATTAATTAATTTCTTAATCTTCATTTGTTTGGTTGGATCTGGGAAAAGAAAAAAAAAAACAAAACACAAAAAAACCCCCAAAACACTCTCCTCTACAATGATGCAAACACAAAATTTCATAAATCTGAAGCTGTAAATGTGCAAACCCTTCATAATATGTCACCAAACTGCAGAGTTGCTTAAATTTCCTGATATCTGCTTTGTTGTGGGTTTGGGTTTTGTTGTTTTTTTATTTCCATAATTTTTCCCTAACCTTTTCCATGTACTTACTTCCTGTACTTTTTCACAATAACATAACATAACTTTTTCACAATAACATAACAACCAAAGACTTGCAGAAATAATCAGGTTCAGGTTACTATGTTATGTCATAAAGATTTCTCATAATTTCTGGAAAAAAGCATACTTTTTTTTTTTTTTTTTTTTTTTTAAATGCAGGACAGTGAGAAAGAGAAGAGAAAGGAAAACAACATCGGAAATTATATGAGGTTGGGATGAGAGTTCAATAGGATTGCCTCTGCTGGCAGTGCTAATAGCTTATCCTGGCTCAGTATGTTTGTTGAATGATAGTATGAACATTGCCAGAGTCAATGAACTAGACTAGCTAGATTAATTTGTCTGATTTTTTCTGTTCAGACTTCCTCTTACTCTGTGTAGTGCACGCATGCGCACCCTGAGACTGGTGTGACGGCTGAGCCCCAGTTCAGCAGTAATCAATCCCTGGTGATTAAAAATTAAAACCACGCAAAGAATGGGTACCACAGATATGCTGAAACATGGCTTCCTCTTAATAAGTTTCACTACTTTTCTAATACCATACCAACATACCATACTAATGAGAATCTTTTTCTTGTTCATTCTTCTCTACAGCCTGTGATAGGGTATTACTTACCTCCTTGAGAAAAGCCTACTTTATCAGCATCTTTTTCATTGAGTTCTAAACAGGTTTTTCCTCCTTTTCTAGTCTCTTAGATACTGTGTCCATTGTTCTGCAAGGTCACTTGAAAGATTATCAGAATTAATAACTTTTGACTATTGTCTTAACTAAGGCTAATCAGAAAATGATACAGTCATTTCATACTTTAATGTTTTAATTCTTCAAAGAAGCAACAAGAAAGCCTTTCAACTGGTTTGGTGAACATAGAGTCTCATTTCTCATTTAGAAAAAGATATCAAAGTATCAAAGAGACAAACTGTATGTAGTCACAGATGGGGATAGCCTTTGGCTTGGGCAGTAGGAAGCTGAGTTTTGCTGCTTTGTACAACATAACCCAAAAATTATCATTTTTTTTTCATTTCAGAAATGACAGGCATAACAGGAAGTGTATGATGTGGCTTTGATAAAATATAATATCATTAAAAATTTCCAGCTTCTGTTTTGAAGGAGCTTCAGAGATTGTTTCATATCAAGGAGGTAAGAACATTTTATGGGACAGATACCTGAAATGCAGTTCTGGAGCTTTGCCGGTATACTAAGTTACACAAACTATCAAAATCAGTTCACTAGATGACTCAGAGTTATCACATTATATTTCTATGTACAGTCTATTATTAGCAATATTTTTAATAGTATTATTAGTCCTTTTTGCCTTTGCATTCTATTAATACTATTAGTAGGTGCAATTGATATGCTAATTATCCTGGGATTAAAGTTTTTAAGAAAAAATAGAAAAAGAAAGCTTTAGAAATTGTACCATAAAAATCATGGGGGAAAAAAATAACATCTAATAAATAGCAATATTTAACAGTGAAAAAAAAGAGAGCTGAAGATTTTCACTGTTTCAGATGATGAAGTGAGAAGGTCTAAGGGATACAATTTGATTTTTTTTTCATTTTGTTACTTAAAACAGAAGTCTGAGATAGCCTGATATACTATAATTGGTGTTTTCCTTTCAGGGTAAATACCATGTGTGAAATATTTTGCTACATGTATTTATGGCTGTCTTTGAAACTCAATATATAGAAAGAAGACTTGTTAAAGCTCTGTTGGGAAACCCACCTTTTATCCTTGCAGGGTAGATTTGATTTTTACTTCTACGGATTTGCTCTTATGTCTTTTTTAAAAGACCTGTGCTGCTTCATTAAAATACAAGTAAAAATTCATTAATTGGCTCAATTAGAAATTAGACTTTATTAGATCCTAGTAGGAATTTGAAAACTATCTGTATTCACTTTAACTTTTTAGAAAAATTCAACATATTTTGAGACGAAATATAATTTCATGTCAAATTTTTTCAAAGGTATATTTCATAGAATCATAGAGTCATGGAATCATAAAGAATGGTTTGAGTTGGATCATCTAGTTCCAATCCACCTGACATCTTTAACATCTTTACCAATGGCATAGACACTGGGATCGAGTGCACCCTCAGCAAGTTTGCAGACGACACCAAGCTGAGTGGTGCAGTGGACACGCCTGAGGGACAGGATGCCATCCAGAGGGACCTGGACAGGCTCGAGAGGTGGGCCTGGGTGAACTTCATGTGGTTCAACAAGGACAAATGCAAGGTCCTGCATCTGGGTTGGAGCAGCCCCCGGTATCAATACAGGCTGGGGGATGAAGGGGTTGAGAGCAGCCCTGCTGAGAAGGACTTGGGGGTAATGGTGGGTGAGAAGCTGGATGTGAGTCAGCAATGTGCACTTTGAGAAGCTGTATGTTAGTCAGCAATGTGCACTTGCAGACCAGGAGCCCAACCGTATACTGGACTGCATCAAGAGAAGCGTGGCCAGCAGGTCGAGGGAGGTGATTCTGCCCCTCTGCTCTGCTCTGGTGAGATCTCACCTGGAGTGCTGCGTCCTGCTCTGGGCCCCTAACATGAAAAGGACATGGATAATTTGGAGCAATTCTAGAGGAGGCCACAAAGATGATCAGAGGGCTGGAGCACCTCTCCTATGAGGACAGGCTGAGAGTTGGGGCTGTTCAACCTGGAGGAGAGAAGGAACCTGGGAGATCTAATTGTGGCCTTCCAGTACTTAAAGGGGGCCTATAAGAAACACGGGAAAAACTTTTTAGCAGGGCCTGTAGTGACAGGACAAGGGGGAATGGTTTTAAACTGAAAGAAGGGAGATACAGACTAGATATAAGGAAAAAGTTCTTTACAATGTGGGTAGTGAAGCACTGGAACATGTTGCCCAGAGAAGTGATAGAAGCCCCATCACTGCCTACATTCAAGGTCAAATTGGATGTGGCTCTGAGCAACCTGATCCAATTGCTGATGTCCCTGCTCATGGCAGGGGGGGTTGGACTAGATGGCCATTAAAGGTCTCTTCCAGCCTGGGTTATTCTATGATTGCATGATTGTATGACATGGGCAGGGACACTTTCTACTAGACCAGGTTGCTCAAAACCCTATCCAACCTGGCCTTGAACACTTCCAGGGATGGACAGACATAACTTCTCTGAGCAACCTGTTTCAGTGCGTCATCAGCCTCATAGCGAAAGCTTTCTTCCTAATGTCTAGACTGGATCAACCTTCTCTCGGTTTAAAACTGTTAACCCCCAGCCTATCATTATACTCCCTAGTAAACGGTCCCTCCCTATCTTTCTTGTAGGCCCTCTTTAAGTACAGCAAGGCTGCTAGAAGGTCTCTTTGGAGAATACTCTTCTCTAGGCTGAACAAGCCCAACTTTCTCAGCCTGTTCTCATAAGAGAGATGTTATAGCCCCCGATCATCTTTGTGGCCCACTCAAGCAGGTAGTTTCTCATGTAGTATCTAACTGCACAGTACACTTAAATATTACTTTTTCTTCTAATATTTTCTAATATTATTTTTTTCTAATATCTAATATTACTATTAGTTTTCTATATGGACTTTTTTCATCCATAATAATTAGGATACATGTGAATGGAGCTCTGTCAAATTTAGGAAGCACTAAAATGTTGGCCTCAAATGAGGAATGGAAGGGTAACAGTAGGCACAAAATTACTTTTGTGAAAGTTGAAGCAGTTTGCTCATTAAAAGGATTGAATATTCCAAAAATATACCTGTTAAAAATCTTATCCTAAAGTTTTGTTTTCTTGTTTGTTTGGTGTCCTGGTTTTGGCCAGGATGGAGCTAAGTTTCTTTCCAGCAGCTGCTGTGTTATGCACTTAGTATGTGAATAATGTTGATAATACACTGATGTTATTAGTTGCTGCTAAATGATCAAGGATATTTTACAGTTTCCCCAGTTTTGCTAATGTGCAGGTGCAAAAACATGGGAGGGGTACAGCCAGTACAGTTGACCCAAACTGGCCCAAGAGAGTATTCCATACCATAGACAGTGTGCACAGTATAAGTGGAGGTTGGACAGTGGGCCAAGTCCCTTTGGAATCATTTAGGTTGGAAGGGCTCTCTTGAAATCATCTGGTCCAAGCCCCACTCCTTATTTGCCTCAGGAATACATTGCTAGTTCACAGTCGGCTTGGTGTCTACTGGAACATGCACATCCTTCTCTGCAGAACTGCTTTCCAACTGCTCAGCCCTCAGTGTGTACTGGTGCAGGACTTTGCACGTTCCCTCTTTGGATTGCATAAGGTTCCTGTAAGACCATTTCTCCAGACTTTTGAGGTCCTTCTGAACCACAGGTACCATAGATGCGGTGCTTGAGGGCATGGTATATATGGACTTGGCAGTGATGGGTTAACGGTTGGACTCGATGATCTTAAGGGTCTTTTCCAACCTTGACAATTCTATGATTCTATGATTCTATGTATCAGCCTTTCCTCTTCGCTTAGTACCAGCTGCAAACTTACTGAGGGTGCATTTCCATTATCCAGGTCATTCATAAAGATGTTGAATAGCATTGGAACCAGTAATAAGCCTTGTGGTACACCACTAGTGACTTACCTCCCAACTGGTTGTGCCACTGATCACAACCCTTGTGGCATGACCCTTAAATCAGTTTTCAATCCACCTCACTGTCCACTTATTTAACATGGAGCTGCTTTCAGTTTTGCCTATGAGCATGTCATTGGATATGGTGTCAAAGGCTTCACTACATTTGAAGTAAACAACTTCCACTGCTTTCCTTTCATCCACCAAGATGGTCACCTCATTGTAGAAACCTATCAGGTTAGTCAAGCATAATTTCTCCTTCATAAACCAATACTGACTACTCCTGATCATCTTCTTATCTTTCATATCATAGAATCATAGAATCATAGAATGTTTTGGGTTGGAAGGGACCGCTAGCGGTCATCTAGTCCAACCCCCCTGCAGTGAGCAGGGACACCACTACCTAGACCAGGTTGCTCAGAGCCCCGTCCAACCTGGGCTTGAATGTTTCCAGGGATGGGGCCTCCACCACCTCTCTGGGCAACCCGTTCCAGTGCTTCACCATATGTTTGACTATGCATTTCAGGAGGATTTTCTCCATCACCTTCCCAGGGATTGAGATGAAGGTGACCTGTGTGTAGATCCCTTGATCTTTTTCTTTTGAATATAGGAGTGATATATGGTCTCTTCCAGTCTTCAGGAACCTCTCCCAGTCACGACAACTGTTCAAAGATAATTGAGAGTGGCCTTGCAATGACATCAGCTAGATCCCTCAGCACTTGTGGGCGCAACACATCAGGCCACATGGACAGACATTCAGTTTGTTTAAGTGTTCCCAGTCCTCCTCCAACAAGGGTAAGTCTTCCTTGTCCAGACTTCTGTTCTGGTCTCAAGGAGCTGGGATTCCTGAAGGCTGGGTTTACTGGTAAACATCAAAATTAATAAGACACTGATTACCTTGGCTTTCTTCATGTCATTTGTCATAAGTTCCTCTGTCCCATTCAGCAGCGGTTCCATGCTTTCCCCAATCTTCCTTTTTGCTGTTTATGTACTTGTAGAACCCTTCCTTGTGGCCACTCTGATCTTTTTGCCAGATTTAATTCCAGGTCAGTTTTGGCTTTTCTACCTCTGTCTCTGCAAGACTGGACATCAGTTTTATACTCTTGGAAAACAAGAGAAGAAAATGAAAAGAACATGAGAGAAGAACACTGTTTTCCAGAGTCCTAGGGCCACGTCAGATTTCCATAGTTAAACTTTTCACAGCACCTAGTGGGAATATTCTGTTGCTTCTGCTGTGTCTGGATCATGCTTGTTTCAGGGGAATAAAAGACCTACAGAACAGACTATTAACTGATGAAGAGTTTGCTCAAGAATAAAAATTTTGCTTCAGCAAAGAAAAGTAATAAAACTACCCTCTCACACTCTGGATTAATATTTGAACTACAGTACTATTAAAAACAAAAGAGAATTATTGCTTTCTGCTTGTGATTGTTTATTGTAAAGCACAGTCAGGCTTACAAAGAAAGAGGCAGTCTTATAAAGGAATGAAATGTTAAAATGGGACCATGCCAGAGACACTCCTTTCCAATTTCTCTTACTTACCATATGACTTCCTGCCCAAGATCTTCAGCATGTCTGTATCCTCTAATTCTCTGACACATAATTATTGCAGACATACAGAACAGATTTGATGTCACAAACTTTTATAAACTGTCTAGGGAATCTAACTTTACTGGAATGAAGAAGAAGTGCAAATGGTACTTTTTCTGCCACCCTTCTGTAACAATGGTAGATGTGAGTGCTTACTGTTATATACCACTCTGTTTGGCTTTATATTTTCTGCTGAGTATCTGAGATTTTTTCAGGTAACTAGGGTTTGGGGAAGGGGGTGCTGATTTTTTTTTTCCTTTTTATTCCTAGACATACATTTTCTTTTGTCATGTAGTCAGAACAAAGAACATCATCTCCTATCAACAAACTCAAAGGAGATTCTTCTTTCCTGAATGCTTCTGCCCTGTGTATTGATTCTCTGATAGAATAAACCCATTCTAAAACAATCTCCTCTTCAGTGTTTTCTATATTCAAATACAGTATCATTCTTCTCGTGCAATTCTTGTGGAAAAATATTTAATTTGGAAGCTGTATTCTATTGACAATAATTATCAGTCTCCAAAAATGAATTGTGAAACTTTTTGCATTGCATATTAAAGATCTTAATCTTTCTGTCACTGTTTGTGGGGTTCTTTTGTTTTTTTGGTTTTTTTTGGGTTTTTTTTCTTTTTGGGATGGCAAATACTAGGCCTAAAGTCTTCACTGGAGGACATCTCAATGACATCTTGAGGAATCTTTTAGTCAATTAATGATTTTCAAGTAGAAATACATTGGGACTATTCAATGACTGAAGAAATGAGGTCTGAGAATAGAAAAATCAGCAAACAGAATGGAAATAAAAAAGCAAGAATTTCAAGGAACACAGGAAGAGGAGGCAGAAAATGCAGAGATCAATACAGACAGAACTGAGATCTGAAGGAATGAGAGAAGTTTGTTTCAACAGGAAGGCTGAGGGAGTCTACCAAAACAATCAGACATTTCCCTGAGCCTGGGTAATGCTCCGGAGTCGTGCAGAAGAGACATGTAAGTAGACATTGTTAAATCTATCTGTATTTGTGTACTGCTACATAAAGAGGAAGATTGTGTTTAATTGCAGTTCTTGTCCTGTTTGCTTGCAGGTTCCCCTTTAAGAGGTATGCTGTTTCCTTGGAGCTCTCACTTCTTCAGTCCTACGCGAAAACGCTATCTCTAATTCACCTGACATTTTGGCATTATTCCTGTGATTGAACATCCAGCTATGGATGAGGACTCAGAGGACTTGTCCTGATCTCTCAAGCTCAGTTTGGGGCCTATGCAAGCTTCAGAGTGAGGCCCAGTGAGTGTGGCCTCCAAGGCAATAGCTTTAGTACGCTCATAAGCAAACAGCTCTGTCAAGCCTGAACAACAGCAAGTGCCTCTTGCAATTCAAAGATGCCTAAAAGAGTCATCTAAGAGTCTCTGTGATAGTTCGCTAATCGTCCCTTTACTGGCATCATAGTTTATGATGTGGCTGAGTCAAAATTAGGAAATCCAATTACTAGAGTTTCTGGTAACTTCTTCTGAAAGTTACACAAACTGGCAGTAGCTAGAGAGAGCCCTGAGCTGAATTAACAGTTAGTAATTCCTATGATCAGGATAGAGAAACAGAAGAGTTTCATTCCAACACCTATTAAGACTGATCCTTACTTTTTATCTTACCCTTGTGATGAGCCAGGTTTAAGAGGAACGTTTAACAAGGAAATCAGGTTAATGCTTAATACTCTCAACCTTCCTATGGCCTTTTTCAGTTTTCATTCCAAACTGTTTCAAGTTTTAGACACATAACTTCTAGGGAAGAATGCCAACCTCATGTAGGTATCTACATCTCAGCATTTCAAAGGCTATATATTGTTGGTTACTCATCCAATAAAAGAGCATCCATACTAGCTTGTGCACAAGGTCAGTTCAACCAGTATCCTGATTCCATCATGGCTAATTGCAGAACATGAGCAGAGGAAAAGGGCAAGCATAAGACAGCAGTTGTGAACACATGGTTAGGTGATAACTGTTTCCTTTCATGTCATAAGGAGCTTCACCTCTCAGCTTACTTTTGTAAATGGTATTTCAGACGATAGGCTTAGCAGCACCTTTGTATACCTGACATTAATAGTTTTTGCAGATCTGGTGTTTCAACTTTTTTCAGTGTCATTTAAATCTCTTCATATAACTTTTGCTGAAGTTGTATGTACATACATTAATTTCTGTCCATTCTCAGTACTTTAAATGAAAGACGAAAAGGAATCTTTTTTCAGTGTTTCAAGTCTTGAAAAATGTAGAAAAAAAATTTTGAATATGTCTATTAGCATGTACATATCCACCCACATATATTTATGTACACTTACATTAGACCTAGACCATTCTGCTTTTATTATTGCCCAGTAAAGAAAACATTCAGGAAATGACCACACAAGGTGTATGTTTATCCATCAAGTATGAAATTAACTTGTTTCCAACAAATCAAAAATGAGGCTTAAATTTTAATTATAGATGGGCATGAATAAGTATTTGGGGGGGAGGGAGACACACCAAACATAAAGGGAATTTTGCTAGCTGAAAAATAATTCCCATTTAGGATAAAAGCAATATTGTAGGGGAAAAGTCATGACTGAAATTAAAATCCTAATAATGTTAAATTAAAAATTCTTATAGTAGCATTAAAATAACTTAGATAATATGAATAAATTAGACATAAATTTGCCACTGATAATGTACAATTATAGATCAAAAGCTAGATTAAAGAAATGTTTTTTGTAATAGAATTCTAATGCTAAGACGCCTTTCATGTAAGTTCATTTTAAAAAGATTTTAATGCATGTTATTCTCTTTAAAGACTTTTGTGTACACATAACACTCAGTGGTGTTTCTAAGTAATCATCTAACATTCTTATTCCTAAATCACTGTAATATCAAAATAAATAACGTTGTTATAGAAGCATATACAAGATACAACACAGAAAAAGTAGGAGACAAAATTATTGAATAGAGAAGTTAGTAGAACATTACATTTTATGTGTTGCTATAGAAGGCCATATTAGAAATGTTATTATGTAGCATTAGTATACAGCATATTTCAAAAACTATTTATGGAATGTTCTATTTTGACATGGTAGCAGCAGCAGCAGCATTCTACAAAGGCAACAGATGCTTCCATAATACTCTATTTTATTATTGATTATATCTACATAGGCATATATATTTTATTATCCTGGTTTCAGCCAGGACAGAGCTAGTTTTGTCTTTAGAAGCTCCTGTGTTTTGGATTTAGTGTGTGAAAAATGGTGACAGTATGCTATTGTTTGTTGCTGTCGAATGACCAAGGAAATTTTGCAGTTTCCCAAGCTTTGC
>JMFS01071531.1:0-11579 GCA_000699545.1 Podiceps cristatus
ACAATTCTACGATTCTATGATTCTATGATTAAACATAAATTAAAAATATTTTTCCCTTAGAAGGACCCTTTAGTTTCTTTGTGATGAAACTAGCATGTAAAATGCAGTGAGTAATTTGAATTAACTTAAAATCTGTATATTTTCAATGAAGATGTTAATGTGTGTTAGTAGGATATTGCTTTAAACCAAGGTACTTGATAGTTGATTAGGGCAGTTCAGAACACACTGAAGTCAGTCGTTCCTAAAGTTAATGTTTAATTAGGTAGCCTATTTATTTTGTTTGCAGTTTGTACTAAGGAATTATAAACCAGTCCTTTCATAGCGTAAGCTACAAGGAGTCATAGGCTAAAACAGGCTTTGTATTAGAAAGCTCCAAAGCAGCAGCAAGGCAAAGGCCTCGGCAAGCAAGCAGCTGAATGAAGATTGTTCTGCAAGAAGTAGTTATTAAGAAGCTAAGTGTTGTACTAACTGCCTAGACAGTATACAAAGGGATGGAAGTACCTGTTGCTGAGACAAGCTCCTCCAGGCTACAGTAGACAATAGCCCATAAATACTGTTGGGGAAGGAAACAAGTTCCTGTGTAGTTAATTTTCTTGGTTTTTAAAGGCAGTTGGAGATTAATTTTTATATGTGAACTTAAGTTGGGCTCCCATTCTCTGGAGGAGACATCCCTTCCTTCTTACCTTTCATCCTACTTCCCCCCACCTCTGCCCCCACCACAGGGCTGTTAACCACAACTTAAATGAGGGGGTGTGACGGTACTGTTTAATTAAATGATAGTATTGACATCAAAACAATTGTGATTTCATTCATAGTGCTCCTTACAGAAGCAAACAGGGCTGAGATATTTCAGCCCCTATTGCAGAGAAATCAAGGTAAAGTTACTTGTTCAACACAATAGGAAAATAATTGCTCCTACATCTGTCAAAACCAGTAGCTTCTATATAAAATTCTCATCCAAAACAAATTATTTGAAGAAATACTAATGTGTTTAAATATAGTATTCATAATGCTGTCATCACAGCATTGAATTTTAGGCAGCAAACAAATTATTATTTATATTTTTGTTGAAATAAGGTATCATTGGTCTCTATTCTTCAGTTCCATGTTTATACCTGGATTCTGCCTTCAGAAGTGCATGAATTTCTTAGGTCACAGGTGATTTTACTGCAGTAGCCCATCTGTGCAGCAATGGCCACCTGACTGCGCACAGAAGCAGCCGACGCCAGTATTCCTTTTCCTGACTCTCCTGTGGGTGATGTTAGGAAGCAGAAGGGTTGGATGTAACTGCCTCACTGAGTTGCTGTTTGTGTATGTCACCACCTTCTGATTTTTTTTTTTTTGTTTTTTTTTTGCATTGGTGGAGTTCAAATCACACTTCATGTACAAACACAACTTCCAAAGAAATAAAATTCTGTTTGATATTTTGCATTAGGCGGAACTGCAGTATTCAGCCTACTGGTAACGTGTTTGTACATGCGATTATTTATTTTATGGCCCTAATGGGTATTGTTGCAAAACTCACATGTGCATATCTTAGAATTTCCATGTGTAACTGACACCCATGATGAAGGGCTGGTGACTTTTTGGCCCATTACTTTTTGTAATTGGAGAAGAATTTTCCCATTCACCACAAATGAATCTGGTTTTAGCGGTGGAGTCACACTTACTGCTGAGATCTACATGCAAGGTCTTTCCCATTAATGCTGTTACTGAAGATGGCACCTAAAGCTGTAACAACTATACTATTGATGGACCTGAGCTAATCAGGCAACCTTGTTAACTTTTCTTTTTAATTATACATGGAGGATTTTCTAAGTAGTGTGCCCTGTTACTTGGGATCATTCACTTTAGGGTTTGGTTTTTTTTTTTTATGATCAAAGTGTATTACTGAATCCCATGGCCCACTCAGGGCTTGCTCAAGTATATCAGAATATTGCTGTTCATTTTATTAAGTTTCTGGATTTTGTTCCAAATTCAACATTGTTCTGCATTAGAATAGGAGCTGAAGAGGTAGTATGTTAGCTTTTCCATTTCATATCTTAAGCAACAGGTATTTTTGTATCACTTTTCCCTGGGCTAGGGCACACCCTTGATTTCCAATAAAAAGAGTTAATGGTGGGACAGGTGAGATTTTTAGACCCTCAAGTACAGTCTTGTCAGTGCAGATTTTAATACACAGGTCACACAAACCAGGAAAATGTTGGGTTTTTTTTAATTTAAACAACAACAACAACAACAACAACAAAATCCCCAAACCCTTAAGGGTATTTTAATTGTAAACCCATGGCTTGTTTTCTTTTAGGAGGGAGTTTAATTTACTTTCTGCTTTCAGTTTAGTACCTTTTGAAATTACCTTACCTCTGTGTCTCTGCTTTCCTTCTTACAACGATCACACAGTTTTAAAAGATTCTTATCGGACAATACACCAGCAGGAAAAAAATGTTCTATTGCTTTGGAAATGAAAACTAATAGAAGTTTGCATGGCTTCACATGAAATGTCTATAGACTAAGGTTTTCTGTCTGTACATAGTTTAATTTCAGGGAGTTGTACGTTCTCAGGCAAACTTCCTCTTAGCTTTAAGGGGGACAGCCACTGGGTATTCTAATTCAGTAAAGCTTGCCATGCTGCTGTGCTCGTCAGTTGTAACAGAGAGTCAGGCTTATTGCATGTGGTAGAGCAGGCATAATTTGTGTAGCAACAGCTTTCCCAGATAATTGGCAGAGATGTTAGATAAAGTGGAAGCATTTGTAGCACTTCCTCTGCTTTTATTTTTAATATCCTCTTTCCTGACCCCACTCCTCCACTACAGGCATAAGGTGTTGTCCTGAAGCTTTCACTCTTGTCTGTGCAGTAGGCCTTGATTAAACCAAGCCTTTTCTGTTTAACTGTTTATTTGTGACCTATATCTGCAAGGAAAAGGTTCTGGATTTTGTTTTCCTCTGATTTGTAAACTGCTCTGCAGTGCCAGCTGTACAGTGTGGCTAAGTAAAATGCCTGAAATTAGAATCATCATAGAATCATAGAAACATAGAATGGTTTGGGTTGGAAGGACCTTTAAAGGCCATCTAGCCCAACCCCCCTGCAATAAGTAAGGACCTCTTCAACTAGATCAGGTTGCTCAGAGCCCCGTCCAGCCTGACCCGGAATGTTTCCAGGAACAGGGTATCTACCACCTGTGCCTGTGCTTCACCACCCTCATTATGAAAAATTCCTTATGTCTAGTCTGAATCTCCCCTCTTTTAGTTTAAAACCATTACCCTTGTCCTGTCACAGCAGGCCCCACTAAAAAGTTTTTCCCCATCTTTCTTACAAGCCCTGTTTAAGTATTGAAAAGACACAATAAGGTCTTCCCGGAGCTTCTCCAGGCTGAACAACCCCAACTCTCTCAGCCTGTCTTTCACAACAGAGGTGCTCCAGTCTTTGTATCATTTTTGTGGCCTCCTCTGGACCCACTTACAGATCCATGTCCTTCTGTGTTGGGGGCCCCAGAGCTGGAGGCAGCACTGCAGGTGGGGTGTCACCAGAGCAGAGTGGAGGGGCAGGATCACCTCCCTTGACCTGCTGGCCACACTTCTCTTGATGCAGCCCGGGATACAGTTGGCCTTCTGGGATGTAAGTGCATGTTGCTGGGTCATGTCCAGCTTCTCATCTCCAAGTACTCCCAAGTTCTTCTTGGCAGGGCAGCTCTCAATCCTTTCATCCCCCAGCCTGTATTGATACAGGGGTTGCCCCAACCCATGTACAGGACCTTGAACTTGGTCTGTTGAACCTCATGAGGTTCACCGGCCTGCTTCTCGAACTTGTCCAGATCACTCTGGATGGCATCCTGTCCCTTGCCCATGTCAATCACACCACTCAGCTTGGTGTGGTCTGCAGACCTGCTAAGGGTGCTGTAGACTCTATAGACTCGATCCCACTGTCTATGTCATTGATGAAGATATTAAGCAGTACCGGTCCCAGTATGGACACCTGAGGGACACCACTTGTAACCGATCTCCATCTGGACATTGAGCCATTGATCACTACCCTCTGGATGAAACCATTCAACCAATTCCTCATCCACCTAACAGTCCACCCATGGTTAAGAATTAATGCAGGTTAGAAAATCTAGTACTGAGGAACTGGACTCTGGTCCCACCTTCCAGGTATTTAAGACAACTGGATAATAGAAATATGGAAGAAAGGGATCTCTGAATTTTCTGTCTATTACTCTCTGTTTTGGAACAGAGGAAAAGCAGTCATTTAGTTAAATTAAATTCTCATTTGCTAGGCAAATGGGTAATTGGTCATCCCCTCCTTCCATCTCCAGCCCAATTATCATATTTGTTTGACAATCTTGTAGCAAGCAGTGTCTTTGCTTTGGTAACAAAGTCCAACCTACAGTAACAGCAGTTGAGTTGCAGGGAAGATATACATGGTCTCTCTTAAACACAGAGGCCCTTTGTGCCATTGAGTAACTTGACCTGCTGTTTCTGACAAGTCCCTGAATTTAGCTTTGTGGTATTTCATATCCCATAGTCTTGTTTGCATTTGGTTTTAAAATGCTGTCTTCCCCAAAGACAAAAAATGATCCCTTGTTGCTCAGCTGTCAGGCTTGGAGGTATCTGAGGACACACGACAAAACATGGCACGTTTGGGAAATGAGCAGTCCCCTTTCCAAAGAATAACCTCACTGAAAGATTACATGCAGTGTTTCTAGTGCCTGTCTGAAGAAAGGTAGGGCCTTTACTTTCTGTTTGAATGCTCAGTATTAAATTTGTCCATTGGTAACATTTTTTACTTTAGAATGTGGCATATCATCATTTAGAAGTCCTTTGTTCTTTTGATTTTGTAAAAACAAGTGTGCAAATGTTAAACTTACCTTTCATTTCATGAGTAGAATATTGGGGAGGGCAGGTTTCACTCAGATGTCCATGCATGCTGTAAGGATACAGTTTTAACTATGTTGTTGCAGTTCTCAAAGGGAAGTTATGAAATGGGCTATATGTTGAGCATTCATTGAATGACACTTGTAAAGAATGCTCTGCATTTTCTTCCTGTGGAAAGGCACAGTATAGTCCATTTTAAGAGAAGTCATCAGGTTGGAAGATGCAGCCACATGATATTTGCATGCTGCATAATGTACAAGGCCACAGAACATGTCTAGAGTTGGAGCTGCTATAGATGCAGGTGCAGCCAGCAACCTAGTAATTAAAAATGACATTCATATGAAACAGTTACCACTTTTGGATGTCACGTAATGACAACTGTACATAAGGGAGTTACACAAATTTGCTGTGGTATGCTTACAATAACATACAGAGCAACTAGCCTCTAAAACCAGCTTTTTAGCCTCGCATCGATATGCAATGCTGTAATATTTCAGTAGCTTTAATTACAGATTTTCTTTTTGGTAGATGTAGTAGGTTCTTGGGTCTGCTCTTCTAACTGGTGTATATGTCATTGACTTCCATATGTATAACAAACGCATGTACATGATTGAAGATCTGACATTTGCTTTTTAGGAAGTGCAGTAGGAAATTGGATGTTCAGAAAAGATCATTGACCAATTAGTCATTCCTTCTAACTATTTGTTCTTAACAAGAGAAGAACATCTGTCAAGAAACTCAGAACTTTAGTGTAATTGAGGGAGGGGGAATATATGATATTGCTTTCATTGTTGAAAACAAATAATTATTCTGCAAATAACCAGAACAAAATTCTGAAAATTAAGGTGTCATTTTGTAGATAGATGATAGTCCCTGAGTTAGTGCTCTCCCTGTGTAGTTTCTACTTTCAACTCTTGTGAGGACAAACTAGACAACTCAACAGTACCCCAGAGAAAAATGTTACACAGTTTAGACCTGCTTGCTGATTTGACTATTCCTGTCATTTACTAATGATCTACCAAGTTTTACAAGCTTGTGGAGTAAGTCAGTTGAGTCCTAGATAGTAGCTACAGAAAAAAGTAGTAGCAGATGAACCTGTGATGATTCTTTCCAACAGAGAGGGTCAGGAAGGTCAGGATGTATTCCTTGCATCCCACTCCGGACTATCAGTATGAAGTAGTTCCAGCCTGGTATAAACAGTATCTCAGATGTGTCGGAAAACTGACATTGACTGTAGTCTTACAGGCATCATGGGAACACAAATCAGTAATCACTGACTTGTATAAGACAATAGCAAAAGAGAGTAAGAACGGTAAATTTAACCATTGTACAGTAGGTTTGATATAAGCTTTGGTAGATCAAGCTTTTCACCCATTTGTTCCTGTTAACCTCTTTCTTTCTTTCCATCCTTTATAGTTCAGTAGAATCTGTTTAATTTTTAATAATTTAATTTCTGCCTCTGGTCTGTATTTGAGTCATTGTAATGAATTTTCACTGTTCAGTTGTTTACCTCAATTAAAGGATATGAATTCTACCACTGCAGAGTCAAGATAAATTTTGACAAGCTACAGCAATTGGTTAAGTTGAGGTTTGTTAGCCATCTAACCCATCTTACCCATGTTTCAGTGTCAGCCTTAGATATGGTATGTTATCGCTGTATGCCATTTTGTTGTCAGGCAAAAAATGGAACATTTTATGTCTTTGTATAGTTCTGTAAGTATATCTGGTAGGAGGTTCATTAAACCACATTTTAATTATCCTCATTAAGGATTATTTTGCATTCCATGAAGATAACGTATCTTTCCTTTCAATACTGACAAACCTAAGTAGCAGGAAACCACTAATCAGATCTTAATGCAATGGGCTTGCAGACTTTTAAAGCTCAAATGAGATTTTCTGGCTTTCAGATTTGGGTTGGTTTGGAGTTTTGGGGGGTTTTATTTGTTATGGCTTTTTTCCTTGCAACTCAAAGATAGAAAATTGTCATATTATTTATTCAGATAACAGCCAAAGATCTCTCTGTGATCATGATTTCAAAACCTGGTTCTTTAAAGAGAATACCACATGTTGAAATCACCAATAAGTTTTCTTATTCCAAATAAAATTATTTTTCCATTGTATGAAGTGATAACACAATTCATGTGTTCTAATAATGTAAAGTGATTGCCACAAGAATTTCCCTATACATCCTTAAAAAATTTAAAAAAAAAAATCTAAAAGAACTCCCAAAAACACAAACCCTCAAAGCATAGAAGGCCTAGTTTTGTTTTATCTGAGCATACATTATTTCTGAGCATACACTGACCCCCCCAGAGAAAACTGCTGAACACTGATTTCTTTTGCAAATCAGACCACACGTTTACACGCTTAGGGGTTCGAAAGTATATGCAAATTTTCAAGCATTTGTGCCTGAGCACCTAATCCTACTTATTAAGAAGAGAACTAGAATATTGCTCAAAATAGTCTTTTCTTTACACTGCCAGCTCTTTGCATATACTTTGACATTTGTGGTTTGCGATTTCATCATTACAGAGATGGCTGACTAGCAGTTAGTGGGGTGTAGGGTGTCACTGCACTTTGCTTTCTCCTGGCAGCACAGCTGAGACAGCTGCAGAGAAATTCAGTGTCAGGTTCTGTTCACCACTCAGCCCCTTCATGCTCACAATCACTACCTTCGCAAAACATGTCAAAATACAGCTACAGGAATGCTGAGCTAATCAGTACCTAGTGGCAGCTAAAGATTTGGTTATTGAGCCTTTTTATTTTTTTTTTTTAACCATTCCAGAAACATAAGTAGAGAAGACAAAGGACTATACAGCTGAGTATTGAACAGACTGACTATTAAAGCATTTTATACAAGAAATAAAGTTATCTAGTCTAGGTACGCCTGTGTCTGGAGCCAAATCACCTCTGTCCTTGTGTTTGCCACATATAAGATTTTCTGCGTCCGTGTGGGGTTTCTCTTATGCTTGCTTGCATGGGCTGTTCCTTTGGTTCAGATGCCCACTTACCCCACAGTACCTGAAAGCCTAATAAAAGTTTCTGAAGTTTTCTCCCTGCTGGTTTCTCCCCTTGAAGGAATTTTTGCCACTCAAAATGATGTACCGGTTTTACAGAAGTTTTCAGAAATACAATCACTTGTACTAGATGTCCAACATGCAAGACCTTATTTTAATTCCCCTCCATGTAGTAGAGGGCTATTTATACTAGCTTGGGTTTGCATGTGACACTTAGAGTAATAGGATATAAAACAGTACAGGTTTTTAAAAGCCTTTTCTTAGGCTGGCTCTCATCTCTGTCATCAATACAAGTAACAAATAGCAGTCACAGTGGGGAGAAAGAGCATAGGAAGCAGACAAGTCATTGATTTAAATATCTTCCTCACAAGCTTCTCAGATGAAGTTATTTTCTCTATGAAATACTAGTCAAAGATGTACATGTGCAGTCTTAGTTCTTTTCTAGCCCATCTTTAGAAAAAACTTAAATTGGAAGGAAAAAAAAAAAAAAAAAAAAAAAAAAAAAAAAAAAAAAGAAAATAGCTGCAGCCCTTCCAAGAAAGATAATCTGAGCATAAGCAAAGCTGAATTTGACATGCTGTAGTTACTTCAAGACAGCTTGAGGTTTGATTTTTTCTAGGTTAAAGGCATATGTTTTCTGGTTTAGATCCACATAGATTTTTATCTCCTAGATACGTTCTGCACACACTCCTCTCTTATCTTGTGTGAAATTTGTAATACCTTCTTTGCATAAGCAAACTGGCTGATAAATTATGATCCATTTATGTCTCAATGCAGACAATTGTGGATGCTTGGATGTGCCATATTCTACAGTTTAACTGGGAATATACTAGATTCTAAGTGTGCATATCTGTTCTGTGCTGACAAGAAGTGGAGAGATGATAGCAAAGCATAAGAAACAAGATTATATGGTGCAGTCACTGGTTTTACTTCTAAATTCGTAGAAATTGTGGGTTGATTTGGTAATTGACATTATTTTTAATTTTTTTCCATCAGGTTACAGCTATTAGAGGCAATGGGAAAAGTGTGTTGTCAAATGGAATAGCCTCATTTATCTTTGACTAAAGACAATTGTGATATTGTGAAGGTAATGGTAGGCAGTGAAAAAAGAGTGAACTGTTAGGTTGCTCAACCTGTTGGTACCTAACAAACATGTCAGGATTTTACAAGAAAGGAAAAAGGAAACCAAAGCAGCTAGACAAAAGCCTTACTGGTTTCTGTAGGCCAACAAATGCATGTTTGTTTATGTAACCTTATTTGAGCTCTGTTTTAAAAGTTTCTTCTATATCGCTTTAAAATTAATTTTAAAGACAGTGGTTTTTATACCATAGAAGACATGTAATAAAAATATCTTGTAATGAAACAATATCAACAAATTTTGATCAGCCGAACCTGATGACTGCTGGTGTTTAAGGGGCATTGACATTCAGAACTCATTGAAAATATTTAGAGAGGGTAATCCCTCCTACACAGATACTCCCAATACTCCCATAGTACATTTCAGAATCCAAGTTTTTTTCTGCAGTATGTGAAAGCTTTAAAATGTCCTATAAAGCCTTCACCTGAAGTGATCATTAGCCACTTATTCCAGATGCATTCAAGGATTCTGTGGAATACCACTTGTTCTACCTCTGGCTTTCTGAACAGAGTAAACAATCATCGTTCTCCTGAAATTGTATCTAAAGCCATATTTCAGATAGTAAAATACAGTATTTGTTGAAATGTTGACTTTTGTGCTGCTGATAAAAGGTAAGATACCAAAATTAAACATCTAACAGTTCCTAGTGATGTCTCATTTCAGCTGAATTAGGTTATTAGGGAAATTTTCACTCATATCCTCTTCTGCGCTGCACTTTCTTGCTTGTTCTTTTACCTGCATATAAAGAGCAGAAACAAGCTAAGCTGAAAACTCACCAATGCCAAAAGGAGCATGCTAGGCCCAGTGAGCACATGGTTAGCAAGCTGGTCCAAATCTCCCAATTCAGCAGCAAATGTCTTTTTCATTCATTCTTGTTCTGTGACAGTTGATTTGGGTCTTCTTGTAGTCAGGTGCCACAGTCAACTCAAAAGATGTAGGATGAGCAGGTGGTTGGGAGAAGGAGGTGGTTAGAGCAGAAGTGGGAAAGGAGACAAAGAAGGTAGGCTGGTTTGCAGTTTTAATGCTTAATGGAAAGCTTCCAGATATTTGCAAGTGGTTTTTGCTTACATTTGTTATATACCACTCCAGATATGTAGTACAAGTAGAAAGAGCTGTGCAAAACTATCTGTGTTCCTCTGGCATCTTATCTTCCCTGTTTCCTTCCTTAAGGCCTGCCACTGTATGCAAGTAGATTTTCTTTGTGTTGCTTGGTGAAAGGCAGTAAGATGAAGCTACATGCCCGTACTTACTCAGAGGCAACTTTTTGTGGAGGCGCACACAGTGTTACTACTGAGAGAACCAGGGGTTTGACACATGGTGTCTTTAAAAGCACATAAATGTGTACAATGTCACTGCATTCTTCAGTGATACTCTGAGAACTTTCAATTCACTGTCACATCATCTTTGTGGTATATTTTGTATTTTTGTTTCAAATATTTAGAAATTTACATTTAAACATTTGTATTAAGAAATTTACAATTAAGAAACTGGCAGGTTAAGTATTCTAAGATATGATAGTGAGTTTGTTTAGATTGCCTGTCTTCATCTGATTGTCCTAGCATGGATTCTGATTTTTACAGTTTGCTTTGCTCTTCTCTCATTGTTTATATTTCTTTGAATGTACATTTAGGTAATAATTGGGTTGCCTGTAAATTCTATGACATTGCAGCATTTAACAGTTAAATGTGTCTGTAAAATAATACTTTTTAAATGATGATTACTGAAGTATATGACAATAGAAGTTTGGTTTATGTTAAGCTTGTAAAAGAAAATGTTTTAGTTGATATAGATGGACAAAAAAAAAAAATGCACAGTGGATTGTGTCCTTTAGCTGGAGAGACAATGGGAAGAAACTACACATGCACACACACACATCTATGAAATTTAGGAACTACTCTGGTGTGCTAAATCAATGTTCTTTATTCAGAAGAATAACTTAGTTTATGCAATTAGAAATTGAGAAGTGCTGCATGTTGGAAACTTTGCCTCTAATAGTACTAAATTATGTTCTTGTTAGGAGAGAATGGGATGATTTCCAATTTATGTACAGTGAATTCACCATTGCCAGGGATATATGTGGGGCCAGCATTCCAGATTATAGAAAAATCTGGATAGTACATGTCCTGTGTGTTGCAACCCATAGCAACAGGCCTAACAGCCTCCCTGTGTTTGCACTTCATGGATGCCTCATTCCTGGAGTGTGGAATGCTTATCAGCACAGTGTGAGCACAGCCAGTGGCTCCATAAGGCCCAGACCCTGTATGTGTTGTGGCTTAACCCCAAATGGTTATGCAACTGCTCAGTCCCCCTCCTCCCCCACTGCCCCAGTGGGGTGAGGAGGAGAATCTGAGAGAGAGAAGTCGCGGGTTGAGATAAAAACACTTAACTGGGACAGCAAAGGAAAAGATAAAAATATATTAATTATAATAATAATATGTAAGGACAATGGAATATATAAAAAGGGCAATGCAGTTTCTCACCACCCAATTCAGATACAGCCTGTCTCGAGCATCAATCAGGAAGCAGGGATATTCCCCTGCAGTCATCCCAGA
>KL272671.1:9865-26470 GCA_000699545.1 Podiceps cristatus
GGGGGGGGGGGGGGTCTGTACTGCTAGAGGAACTGAAATTGCGTCTCATCTTACCTCAACAGTGAAGAGCTCAGATGTCACAAACGTGCGTTCTTGTTTGATATCCAAAACTCTAGATCAAATAAGGGATAAATCAGAGATCACAACAAACCTGTGCTATTGTAAAATAGTTTCTGTAAGTGTTTGGACAGTAGCCACCTTTTCTGCTTTCTGTATTAGACACTTATTCTATGCTGCAAAGGTGCTTTCACATTGGAATAAAAAATAAGGAAATAATTCTTTTCCTGAAATATAACCAGTAAAAACCCTTTGATTAATTAGTAACTGACAGACTTGCCTTCAAAGGACATCTGGCAAGACATCTAAATCTTTAATAACCTCTGCGGTGTTCTGTGATTATATTTCCTTACTACTAGTCTGATTTACCTTGCTTCTTCCCGAGCCAAAACCTCCAGTAGCTTTGAAATGTCTCCTGGGCAGTCAGAAAGCACAACGGAAAATCTGCACACTCTGGTATCAAGGGTGAGGGCACGAGCTACGCACTGTTGCAGCAAATGTAACTCCAGGTTTCCACTGCATATAACAATTGCCACTCTGCAAGCAGAGAGAAAACAGGATTTCTGATTAGCACTTGTCTTTGCAAAGGAACCATAAATCAGAGACACTGTAATCGATACCCGCTCAGGACCTGCTAGGATCGCCCTCTGATAAACATGTATTACACGCCAGAGGGGCTCCTGGCTCTCGGCAGCAATCACAGGCAGGCAGTGGGACCCTAGAAGCTGGGTGCATTAAGTTGGTCTGATACTTTGTTTTCATTTTGTGTTTGCTGGAGATTTTTAGTTTTGTTGGAGATAATAAGCTGGAGAATTCTAGGTCTGTTTCAAATTTTTAAAATATGCCATCATTTTTCCCTGGAAGTTCTGAGTCTTGGCATCTGTGTGGTTAGATAACATACAAGTCTTTCTGTAATCATTCATTAAATCCATCTCAACCCTGCAAAATGAGTACAGAAATGTTTGAAGAGCAAGCGAAGCATCACACGGTTAGTCCATGATAATCTCTCTGCAGAGTCAAACACGACCTCTTTAAACCCAAACCTCTGCATTTTCCCTTTTATTTCAAATGTACTGAATTGAAATTTGTTGCTGCTCTGTAGTCTGTCAGCCTTTTCCGAAGAGCTGCCTCATCAGTATCCCAGAGTCCAATGCTGCGCACTGGAAACGTTACTCTGTCTTGAGTGCGTGTAATAGGCGCAACAGGCGGAGGAGGGCAGGATGCTCTCCCAGCAGAAGTGACCATGCCTCATGGAGCGGTGTGGGGGAAACTGCCTTTTCCCCGATCGTTTGGGAATACAGGAAAAATTACAAGATGCGTCTGGTCTGCAGGCTGGCATTTGTGGTGTTCAACATGGTCTTCTGACCGTTTCTTCAGCCTGAAGCAGAAGCCACAGATAAGTCCATTGCAGTTCAGGGGCAGGAACTGCCTTGTCACTCATAAAACAGGTAGCTTCTCTCCATTTCCTGGGACCGAGGAACTCAACCCCATGTTTTTGCCTCCTAAGCTGTGTTTGCAGTAGCTGCCGTACCTTTTACCCTTCAACTCGGGCAGCTTCCCTGCGACCAACGCTGCAAGTCCAATGGCCCCTTCTGCATCAACTGTGGCTCGTTCATACTCCAGCAATCTCAGCATCGAAATGAGGATGTCCTCCTCCCTGAAGGCAAAAGAGCGGTGTCAAAACAAAAGAGCTACCAAAAGCAGAAGACAATACATGTATGTAGAACAGGATTCCTTCCATCCTCCCAGGTACACACGACCCCGAGATGAGGTTACAGAAAGCTGTGCTGCTGGGGCTGAATGTACATCGCAGTCTTGTTATTACTGAAAGACGGGATGGCATTTTTTACTAGAACCATTGTGCTAGCTAGATCCTAGGGGTAAGTATATTCTGCCAACTTGGCCTTTCTGTGAAGATTTAGGAGAGTTTTGTCAAATGCTGCCTTCAAGTGTTGTAGAACACAAGGACAAGGTTTATACCAGAGCATGACCGGGTACCAGCAGCAGGTGAAGTTTTGACTGGATGATGCTTTTAGCCATATGATTTAGTTTTAGGTAGCCCTGTGAGGAACAGGGAGTTGAACTCGATGGTCCTTTATGGGTGTCTTCCAACTTGAGGTATTCTATGCTTCTATGATATGTGGGATTGGGTTCAGTGTCTTCAGTGCCCCTCTTGGAAGGAAAGGCACCCCCAACCCACCCCACCCCCCCCCATGCTCTCATAGTGTGTGGCACGATGACAGCTCCTGCCAACCTGCTCTCCCCTGTACGGAAGAATCACCGTACCCTGGCGGTACGGCACATTTTTCATATACAACAACGTTCACCCAGTATTATTCATTGCACTGTTTTTCTTCGCCTACCTCACAGCAACAACTTTATCCACAAGTTTCCCAGTCAGCTGCAAAGAATTGTTGCCAAAGCAAAGTCCACTCACATCTGCAGATTTCAAAAGACAAAAATATGAAGCTGGCTGCTTTAGACAAGTTCAACATTTTTCAGAGTACTGGCTGCTTTGTGCCCTTAATGCGTGCAGCACACTGCTGTTATATGATCTTCAGTTGCTTGATTTTTTTATATGAAAAAAAATGTGGTTTTGTAACAAAAGACCAAACCTTGCAGGAAGACTTTGCCACTTTGGACCCCTTTAAGAAAATTATGATCCTTCACTGGCATAGTTGCACTGAGAGCGACCCTGCAGCCCAGTGCTTTTCACTGTTCAATGAGGCTTGAAGGAGAGAAGAAGAAAGCGCGGCACTGGGTGTGTTAGCTACAGCAGGACAGTTAGCAAAGGAGTGCAGAAACAGGCAGAGTTTACTGAGAAAGTTAAGTTGTTTGTTTAGAAAACTCCCATTTAATCCAAAGCTTCCAGAGATCTGAACTTCAGGTAAACAGGATATTCTTAAATTGCTTAAGAGATGAGATTTTTTTTGAGCAAATGATGTGGCAACAACCGTATTGTTTATAAACACTGTTGTTCTGAGCACAGTTTTGTGAGTCTAAATATTTAAGCACTGCTTTTTCCTGCCTTTTCACAAATTATTCTTTTACATGAGAGCTTTTCCATTGACTTCACGGGTTAAGAGGCTGCTGGTGAGCACAATGGTCAGATAGATACTCTCGTATTTCTAAGTATTCACCTGAACGTTTCATGCACATGGAACAGTATTGTACCCGCAGGTGGTGGTGGGGGAAACGTGGCAGAAGTTGCTCTTACAGGTTGAATTAAATTATGAGTCTTCCGAGATTTCCTTTAAAACATGTTTGAACTGAATTAGGGAGAAAATAATATGGCTGAAGGAATCAATTACTGCCTTTATTTTACCGCCCAAAAAAGAATACATTTTCTCACCTCCATAAAAGTGATGATTGCTGCAAGCCTGGTCTTCGATTGGGTGGCCAGCCTTTAAGGACTGTTGCAATACAGGGAAGCTTTCAGACTCAACCCCCTGTGGAAGACAAATGTTGTCATTTTTCAATTGATCCAGTTACAACAGAAGTCACCAACAAAGTGGACATCAAAAAAGCTACACAGATTTTCCTCTTCAAATAAACGGTTAATTTCAAACTGCATAACAGCTATGCTAACACTAAACTTATCCTGTGGCTTATTTAGGGTCCAACTTTTCTTGTACAAAATTACTTCAAAACACAGAAGTGGATTTCGTTTGCTTTGGAAGAGTTTTCCCACATTTTTTCTTAAATCCAGCCAAGCAGCCAAGGGACAGGAGGCTTCCCAGGCTCTCAGAGGCTCTTCTCCTAGGTGAAGCCCATGGGATCAGAGAGTCCTTGTGCCCAGCATATGCAATCTCTGCCAGCGTATCACTAGGCACCAGGGCGGTGTTATCACTAGACACCAGTGCCTTTTGAAAATAGCTGTGGTGAAAGCTGCCAAAATGCAACACTTTAGAGGTGAAAGGAAACTTACAATTACAGAAATATGTGGGTTGAGGTGTTTGAGTGCAGCAGCCGACCCTGCCAGCAAGCCACAGTGGCCTCCTGCGGGGAAAATCACGGCGTCCAGCTTTGGCACCTGCTCGTACACCTCCAGCCCCACGGTTCCCAGGCCCGACAGGTAGACAGCACTATCCTCCCTGCGGGAGGGAAGGGCACAGCTCAGCAGAGTTCACACAATAACCGTTCATTCTACTACTTTAAAGACATCATTTGGCAGAAAATGATAAACGTGAGAGTAAATCGTTAGCAGAAAGAGGGGAGGAGGCGATACAACAGGACACTGCCATCAGACTGACCATCGCGTGCTGTTACCTACTGGGACAAAACCACTGACAAACCCCTCAAATGGCCTTCAGGCTGAAGAACACGTATCTCTGCTGTTACCCGTATCAGGTGTTTACAGAGCAGACAGAAGACAGAAGTCATGTCTCCATTGCTATCACTTCCTTCAGCTTCATAAATTTTAAACGTTGCAGTCCAAACTAAAAGCAAACTCTCAAAAGGAAATCTCCTTCCCTTTATAAATAAGTGGAGTTTAGTGTTTGTGATAAATGGGAATTTTCATGAAATTTAAGCACTGCATTCGACCTCCCAAATACCAAACAGATTGCTACAGAGTTAACCATTTCCAAAATCCAGGGCCAATATTTGATACCTTCACATTACTCTGGAAGACTCTGGAAGGGTAAGAAAAGCATTTAGTTGTGCCAAACTACTCCCTGGTAAAACGCTTTCAGGCAAAGGTAATATAACGAACAGAATATGGACAAATAGAGTCAAAAGACTGAAGAAACGTCCACTGTACGCTCACATGGTTGACTTGGATCTATTTCTAAAAGCTGTTTTGCATTTTATTTAAAAGTTAGCAATGATGTTAGTGTAGAATGATATATGAACAAAAAATATGAGATCACTGTATGCCTGTATGTTCTGCTTTTTCTGGGAAACAGATAAGCAAACAGAATTATAGATCCAGTGACCACTTGATTTCCTTGACCCAGGATCTTTGGGTACGAGGAAGCTACACTTTGATTACTGTTAGACATGCACAGAGAGGCTGAGCACAGTTTGAATCAATGTTTCAGATAATCATGTTTTCCTTGCTAACATCTAGTTAGAACACCAGTTCACTGATCAGCCTTCAGCTTTTTATAATAAAATGGGTTATTTTATCTGCACTGTGACTGATTACTTTTGCTTTGTGAAAGCAAACATAACTCTGTCAGTATCACATTGAAGGAAAATCAAGGAAAAGGGGAGATAAATCTGAAGACTGTAGTTTCAAATAAGCATTTTTGAGTCAGAGCTAGCCATTTGGCCATTTGGCTTCTATCGTCTAAAATACAGGCTACCAGACTTCGTTTTCCCAATGAAGTTTTGCTGTGGTGGCTAACGGGCTCTGTTCTCCCGTTCTCCAAACAAAGGGCTCGAAAGCTATCGGCTGTCCTTCCGAGAGCAGCAGACTAACCAGGTCACAAATGAACGAGGATCGTGTCTGATTAGTATCTGGATATGGAGTTTACACAAGAAAAAGCTGGACTCTTGAGGAAGGAAAGTGTGTAATTCAATCTCTTACCTCTCTGATTCACAAATCAATCTTTCTGACATCATTCCAGAGGTACTGTGTTACTTACTGGCAATTTTCACATTGCATTTATAATGAGGTCCTGAACATCTATAGTTATTAAAAATCCCACGTTACCTAAGCAGCAATTAGGTACACTTAATGATGGAATTCCAACCTGAAAAATCACATTTCCTTCCTGGAATTTCACAGGAAGTCACAGGTAGATAAAAAGTTTCCTCCTTCTACGTGAACTCTTGCACGATCGTTTTCATAACCCAGTATTTTAATTGCACTTAAGAAATGGGAAGAACTGACACCGACACACCCAACCACCGACATTACCCACACAGGTAAACCCAAGGACAGTCACATAAGGTCTGCTTCAGGAAGGAAAGGATGAATTGCTGGTTAAGCGGATCCAGAGACCAAATTGCTAGGGATTTTATGCAAGCTAGAATCAAACTGAAATAATAACGACATTTCAGAAGGTCCATTCTGAAGCACAGGAGGTCAGCTGATGTTTCACAGAGCTTTGGCAAGTGATGACGAAGGTGTGTCAGACACACAATGAGGAAGCCTGGCTCTCCGTATACGCGTATACCTCTCTGGGAAAGCTCTCCCAGTCTATACCTGACAAAATACATTTTGGGTGTCCCATTATGAAAAGGCTCACAACTTTAGTGTGGGTTTTTTTTTCCCCTATGGTTTTTTGTTTGTTTGTTTGTTTTTGTTTGTTTGTTTGTTTTGTTTTTTCCTTCTCCAGAGTGTGAAAAATTGCATCTGTGAAATTTTAATTAAACATAGCAACAGATCGAATAATTCTGTTTCTTGTAATCTGAAACCCGAAATAAATCAGAATGTTTTGATATTATTAATAGCAATGTGTACATTTAGAGTTCCTGAATGCTAGATGCTGAAGTCGTCCACACGTGTTGCCCCTGGAGCTTCATGAACCTGAAGAATATCTACCTTACGTAACATAACTAATTATTTGGGGAGGAGGAGGAGATAAAACATGAAATGACAATTGAACAATTTCATTACGTGCAAACGTGGTAGCTGATGCAAGCCAGCTGGGAGTTAACACATCGATTAAGACAAATTAAGAAATCACAAAGTTAAGGAAAGCTGTGGTTTTCGAAGAGAGCCTAAAGGGGTTTAAAATTCAGTGCGATCTAGGGCACCTCATTCCCTTGGGTTTTGTTGAAAGTCTCAGGCTAAGAGAAGGTTGTGCCCATGGTGACAGACACGGCACACCAACCAGCCCCCTGGGTCACTTGCTGTCGGCAGAGCTGAACAGTACAGTTTTTAATATTTCCTTCCCAATAACATTGCCTTCCCAACTGGGAAAGAAGTGAGGACTTTCTGCATTCTACTTATTCTCAGATCCTCTTTCCAGGCAACGTTACTCGTTATTACTACATTTGATGCAGTGGTGCCTCGGAGCCGAAGGGGAACGGGTACTCGTAGCGGTAGGTGCCGTGAGAACACGAAGCGGTGGATAAAGCCTGCACAGAGGCAGCGAGGGGGAGGGAGAGTAACATTCCAGCTCAGTGCATGAGAGGGACTGCCAGCTGCCTCATGCTAGTGATTCACCCCTCTGCGCTTCTGGAAATATTGCTTGGGAAAAGGCAAGCGGGGAGGAGAGGGGGCAGGGGGAGGGAAAGGCAGAAGACACTGCAGAGAGAAAAGGAAAAATAAAGGGAAAATGGATCAGTTCTAAATATTATCTTATCCTCATCATGCTTTTGTTAGATCTGGCTTGTTCAATGACCTCAAATAGTTCTAAATTAAGTTTATACTCATCGTTAGCTACTTTAAATACGTGTGAAGTAGCCTTTTAATCATCTTTGTTCAAGGCAGAATCATGGTTTTGTCAGTCACACCAGATAGGTGAAAATTTGACAGCATTAACCTTCTCTTGCTCTGCACTATGCCACTGAAGCCTTTGCATTAAAGACAGCTTTTGCCCACACTACTCCAAACAGACCAAAAATAAGTGCTAGCCTTAATGCTTTCTGACAGGGTTCATGAAGACTTCACGTATATCCATCATCACGGTAGCCCATATAATTCCTCACCAGGAAGTCTGCCTAATTTGGAGGAAAAGTGTTTTATTTTGGTTTCCATCCCCAATTGTAACAGATTCTTGATTTGTGACCAGGAATATGTAACTGTCCAATCTGACTTGTGATCAAATTTTAATGAAACTAATTGTTTTTGCAGAGCTGCACAAGTATCTAATCTTATCTTTCTAAATCAGCCTGACTTTCCACTTACTCTTCAAGGTAGAGGTAACCATTCTCCTGAGCCAACCTTCTTGCGTGTGTCTGGGAATCCTTAGCTGTAGTGCCGTAGGATATAACCATGGCACCGTACTCACGGCACATCTTCACTCTGGCTGGGGATGTGCTGGTTGACATGATGACAAACACTGGAATGCGGAGCTCTGAGGCGTGGTAAGCTACAGCCATGGAAAAGTTACTGTCCGAAGCCACGATCACCCCCTTTCTTTGCTGATCCTAAAAAACAGGGATGCTTATTGCACATTATACAATGTTACAAAGTTGTCCCGTATGAGCCTGGATCATTCTAATGGTCTGACTTTCTCCTACTGAGAAGCCTTCTTTTCCTCTACTTTCTGGTCATATTATGATATTGGGATCCAGTATATGAATGTTTGTCTTACACACAGCTAGAAGAGCACAAGATCAATCCCTGTTGCTGCACTCCCCTGGGTTCAATCCTTGTTCCATTGGAATTAGCTGCAAAACTCCAGCTGAGCCCAGAAGAGCCAATATCTGGCCCCTCAGAGGCTCCATCTACTCCCTCTTCCCTGCCTGTGTGAAAGTATTTCGTTTCAGGTTTCCCTTTATTAGAAGGATTTATTTATATTATTACAAAAATGTAGGAATAACCACAGTTGTGGGCTGCTGTACCATGCCAAATATAATTATCATTACTGTAGAGACTCGATATCTCCTACGACAAACGATAAACAAGCTATTCACGCAATGATACTGAAATTCATTACAAAAATCAATTGCTGACCGAGCTCTCTCTCATCACCTATTGTAACTCAATTTCTTCATCACTGAGTTTGGTGGTTTCAACATGTCAGAACCATAGTATTCAGAGAAACACTTTCATCTAAATGTTACAGAAAAACGCCGATCTTTACATTTTGCAAGCTTTTCTTTCAAATATTTTCTTTCAATTATATGCTTAAGCATTTCACCAGCAGATTAGCCAAGTGTAAAGAAAGAATTATTTTACATTCAGATGCTTACAGACCTATGTTGTTCATAAGAACGGTTCAAAAGGCAAGAAACACTGCAATTCCATGGACATCATGGCTAAAATTATCTTTAATTCGACTTAATTTTTGTGAAGCAGACCTGATCTGTTTCTTTTTGTACATTTACTTGGTTTTATACCTGAGGCAATGACGTCAGAAGGTAAAGCACACCTCGTTCCTTCACAGATCCCGTGTACTGGAGGAACTCTTTCTTCAGGTAGATGTCTATTCCATACTGCTTCGATAACCTAGAATACTGGAGTATAGGAATATAATTACGGGGATGTATCTAAAATTAAGAAAAGTCTTCCACACCCCATCAGCTCCCTGGTGAGGAATGCATTCAACGGCTTTATATGAGCTCCAAAAAGTAAATTTCATAATCTTTTTCTTTAGAAATACATGACAGCGTGGTGTTACCTACCAGATTCTTCTGGTTTGTGGAAGTGATCTTCAAACTCGCAGCAGTGAAATATGTACCCTGTGCAATTATGAATTCTGAAAACAGAACTTGTTTTGGTCTTACTGTTCAAATACGGATAGTAAAGGAAGTATTCTCAATTATTTCAAAAAACAGCTTATAGTCTGGTATTTTAGCACTTGCCAGAACTGGATAGTGAATACCCAAAGAAATAAGGTCATATCCCAACAGATGCAAAAGCAGTTAGAAAATTTCCCTTTGAGTCCCACTTTGTCATTGTGACTTTGCTATGGTTTCTGCCACTGATTCACTACTGAATATTCTCCATTTTGCATCCCAAGGCCAGTACAACATCAGTAAAGACATTTCTTATTTGAAGGATTAGGGAAAGAAAAAAAAATATTTCCCAGGGTTGCAAGTGTAAGCAGCAGCTGTCTGAAAATGCTCAGTGTTTGGAACAGAAAGGATCCTTGAGCTGAGCGGAATTAGCCAGCTTAGCCCATGTGATGCAGTGTCCAAGTGCATGGGTTTTTTTTAAAAAAATAGTTTAATGGTAAAACTTTATCATTTTTTATAGGAAGACGTTCACAGAATGCATTGCCATATTAATTTCCTATTACCATATTATCTGAAAACTGGGTTTTAAACAAAGTAACTTACAAAACAGAGCTGCAGTAAGCCTGTGGGTTCTAGTTCCCTGGGCTTACCCCATCTCTATTTTGTAATTGGCTCTATTTCTTCCATTGGCTGCCAAAACAAATGAGGACCTGGGGATTTAGGGGATCAAGCCCTCATTTATGATAAATCACAAAAAGAAATAGATTAAAAGACAGCGTGACAGTATCTTTAAAATATTTTTCTCAAAAAGTATCTGGCAGTGTCATGCATACGGTGTATAGTGCACGTAGTAATAGATACTGACATATTTTTCAGACCGGGGCACTTTCAAAGTGAATGTGTATAAACTCAATTTATCTGAAACAGATACTTGCTTTAAGGTATACAATAAACCGAAATATTTCAGAGGAATGTTTCAAGGCTTTTTAGTGGATTTCCAAGCATATAAATGAAGTTCCTCACCCATAGGTGGGGCCAGATTCTCTATTTTGCTTCTGAAAATCCTGCAATAGGAGCCACCACTTGCGGCTCCTTTGAAAATCCGGCTGCAGAACTGAAAGAGTGGGAAGTGCTTAGTACACTAACAGGAAGACAGTTTCTATCCTAAACAGCCTAATCTATGGAGAATGCCTATGCAAAACAAACAAGGACACTAGACCAGAAACGCTACTTTCCTGGTTCTTCACATACCGCACATGTTCTGTCTTTTTTAGTTTTGCAGAAAATCTTAGATTCAATGAGAAAAGGATTTAAAGAGACGAATCTTGTGACTTTATAAAGTTTCAAAATCTCCTGCATTTAAAAATGTGTCATTAAGTGACTCTTTATCACAGAGGTGGTGTACTTCAGATTATCAATATTATTATTCTTTAGTTTTGATACTTAATATTTTAAGTCTTTATGTTATCTTTTTCTGCTTCCTTCATAGAATCATAGAATGTTTTGGGTGGGAAGGGACCCCCAGAGCCCATCTAGTCCCACCCCTGCAGGGAGCAGGGACACCATTACCCAGATCAGGTTGCTCACAGCCCCGTCCAACCTGGGCTGGAATGTTTCCAGGGATGGGGCCTCCACCACCTCTCTGTGCAACCCCTTCCAGTGCTTCACCACCCTCATTGTAAAGAATTTTCTCCTTACATCTAATCTAAACCTACCCTGTTTCAGCTTAAAACCATCACCCCTTGTCCTATCACCATTGTCCCTACTGAAAAGATTCTCAAATCTTTTCAACTGAGGGTTTTTTTTCATGTTGTGTAAATTCAGCAATTACTTCTAACAAAGGAGGTGTCAGTGCTATTTTCAGCTGTGCTGGCCTGATGCGTGACCTTGTAAGACTCAGGGAACCAGCCTGTGAGTTCTCCCTTTGCCACCGTGATCTTACCCAAGGGCTGCAGGTACCGTGTCTACCGTACGACACACAGCACGGCCTCCGCTTGGCATCCACAAAGCTAACACAGAGCAGCCCTTACAGGCCCTACATCAGCAAGCAAACCGAGTGCCCACCTGATGCTCATTCCTGGTTTCCCTACGCTCACTACCATTAGAACAGCTGTTACGAGCATTCATGACGCCAGATCTCAGCCCCAGGTGAACTCCTGCATAAGGATCCAGGATGCTCCATCCATGGTCTTGCCTGCAGACTGGGAATGACTTGGCAAAGCGTTTGGCTAGTCAAATAACTGAATGGTTTTTAGTAATGCTCCCTTTTTGAATTCAAATGTCCCTGAAAGGGGCTCTTACCTCTCACTGGCAAGTGAAAATAAAGGTTATCCGTGTTCTTCTTGACACGACTCGGTGCTTTCAATATTTTTCTTTTGAATCAGTGCAGGAAAAATATACTATGGACTTCTGTGGGAACATTATTTTGAATAGCAACAGCCACAGGCTATTTTCACGCTAAACCAAGTGGGGATATAGGTTTTCCACTATTCTTAGCTTCCCAAAAGCATAGTTCATAAAAAGAGACTAAAGAAAGTTAGCCTGTTTAGCTTGGCACAGTAAATGCAGAAAGGGGATACAACTGTGTTGTATAAATCTGCCAGAGACACCCAAGAGAAAAGAAATATTTGAGGGGCAAAGCTGCCTGAGAACAAATGGTGTGAATGGGCCAAAGAAAGCTTAACTACTTGTGAGCAGGCGTACGATCAGGTCGTGAAAAATTTTGTCTTACATGGATGCCTGCAGGAGCAGAAGACAGACTCGGTGGTGCAGTCTCGCCTTTTTCTGCACTAGGGCATGAGAGCAAGGACATGGCTGAGGGGATGGGGCTGAGACAGACTTTGCTAGTTTGGCAGAAGTGCGTGACTCCATGAGCTGCTGGGCAGAGATGAGCCAGGCTATAAAAGGTATGGAGACAGCTACTTCGGCTTTCCAAATTAAGCCCTGGCTCTCTCCCTCTCCCTTCCCCTAGATCTACCTTTGTGCTGCAAGGTTAAACCCGTCCAACAAATACGACCAGAGTTGTCGATTACAGAGAAGTGCAGTGCTCGCTGGCTGCGATGTAAACACATGTCTTCTCTTCCCGGGTGGTCTCTCCTCAAAAGCAGAAGACTGACACTTCTGTCCAGAGCACTGTCTGTGCTCTCAGGGTGATAGTCTGAGAGTTTTGGTGACAAACGATGCAATGTTTGGTCCGCTCCCTCTGTCCTCCAAGGCCCTGGCTCCTCAACCACCCGTGCTGCGCATGTGTTTGCTCGCTCCCCCGCTGCCTTCCTGAGCAAGTCAACTTTTCCACTCTGAAAGGAAATCCAGGTAGAGCTGGCAGGACGGTTTACTCCCGAGTTACTCTGAACAGGCAGTATGAATGCAAAATGCAGCCAGTTTGACTCCCTGCACTCCAGCCAACACCACCCTGCAAGTTTTGTGTGCCACCTCACAGCCCCAAACAGTCTTATATCACGCCCTCTGTCATGAGACATGCTGCTTCATTATTATGGTACAAACCCCAGCTATCCTTATTTTGGGAACTCTAAGCTAAAAACCCACCAAAAGTAATTATGGCATCCCTGGATCAGCGGGCACCATCTGGGAACCAGGAGAACCGCTGCAGTTTGCAGACCAAACCGCTTTGCTCCAGGGACTGTTAACCCCAGCAGCAGCTCAGACACCAAGGTCTGTTCCCTGTGCAGGTCGGAAAGACAATCCGCAGCTGGTGAGGCTGGCAGGGTGCCCTGGGTCAGCAACAGGGAGGGATTCATCACGAGAGCAATTTGGGGCTGCTGCTCTGCATCACCAAGACGGTCTTTTTCACCCACAACAGGGAAAAGAGATTAGCTCCAGAGTGTCTACAACAGCCTGCACGAAGAGCTCCCAGCAGTGGAAAATACACAATGAATTAAATAGCCTAAGTCGCTGTACTTCTCTTACACTTTAGCAAATGTTTGTGCATTTATGGAGTGACTCAGCCACTTTCACACGTACCTAGACTGATGGATAGGTGCCTATGCTTATGCATGTATATCTTAACATCCTCATTTTGTTGACGATGCACGTGGCAGAACCACCTGGTGACAGAACATATCCAGCCTTGCCAGGCTACGAAGGAAAACCTGTACCGTCAAACTCTCCAAATATGCGGGCTGGTTCCAAACCAGACCGTCCCACGGGACTGCTTACCCAAACAGTGATAGTCTGCCGTCTCCAACTCAGGTTCCTTGTAGCAAGGGTTTTTCACCGGGAGCATAATACCATGGTGCATTAAGTCTATGCCTAATGTGGTTTATCCTTTGTTTACAGGTCACTGCAATCTTTGAGGATTTAGGTTAGTGTAAACAGGTAAGAAGAAAATAATTATTGCCAGTTAATAACAATTAATATGAACATGAGTCATCTTAGACAGCTCTATCTGCTGCAACTCACACATACTCTTCATTCAATTCTGACCAACTTTTGTAAAGAAAGCAAAAGAAATATCGAAAGAATGCAAAGCCATATAAACTCCCTACCATGCAGGGGGTTTTCTGAACACCGCACTGGATTTTGAAAGCTGCTGCACTAATATCTTCAAATCGAATCAGCTTGTTATAGCTTGACAGGCTGGTCCTACTGCTTGACTGAGGGATGCGGGAAAGGGCATCCCTAAGTAACTCCTCATTACGACTCACTATCTTCATTTCCCAGGTCTTCACATCCCCATTCAGGTAATCCTCCTCACCAAAATCTTTCAGTCTCTCAGGGTTGATAGAGGGTGGCTTCTGCACAATGAGACCATTTCTTATTGGCCCATCCTTACAACAGTGAAGATCACAAAGTGCTGGGGCATCTTGTTTCTTTATTTTATTGTCATCCCTAAAAACAAATGAAAGAAATGTGTTAAGAAAGCTTGGCCGATTAAAGGCTTGACAGCATTTAAGAAGGACGCACATCTCAGTTGCTCTTTGCAAGCCTCAAATAGGCAGACTGCATTATTACTGTCATATTACGTTAACTCGTAGGTGGATTTAAAGCTACTGTAACCAGTCAGCTTTTAGAAAAGCCACAGATAATCTGGCATGTGAACAAACTGGGAAAGTGTCATAGCCAAGAAAATAAGAAAGATATAATCCGTGCTGTCTGGGCAGCCAGACTTTCCTCAGTACTCGGTCTCAATTGGCAATGGTCCCACAGTTCAGTGCTTCCAGAAATTCTGGAACAACTAGAATTCTATTTGTTATATGCAACTCCATGTTTTTCCAAAAAGGCAAATAGCTGCTGCGGAGCATTCACTAATACTATTAATAGCAGTAACAAACGTCCACTAATGTTGTACACAAAAGGTCCGCTTCTCCGCTCTTGCATACCTGCAAAGCATCTTCTTGAAAGTCATCGACTGCCTCGTGATGGGAAGGAAATTACTTTGATAAGAGATAACAATTATATCCTTCTACAGAGCGAAAGAACTAGGTCTCCTGATCTGCGATTTTACACCTCGTAGATCAAAACACCTGCAGAGAAGTCGACACCATGCTGCCACACAAATGCAAGAAACTTTGGAGAGACAACACTGCTACAAAAATTTGCCCATTTTCCTACCTTCAACTGCCTTACTCCAGGGTCCACTGTGCTCAGGAGTTCACAAGGGATAATATACTGTAGGATGTTGCAGCCCTGCTTACATATAAATGCAAAACTTCTAGGAATTCTTGGAATTTGGAAAGTAACGTGGGGAAAAAGAGCATTAAGCAGAAGACCAGTGATTTGGCAAAGAGCTGATAGTGCCCTGGTCTGTGGCTATGATTACACAGGTGGTGTAAGCCCATCTCTCTACATGAAAGACTCAATATGAATCTGTTTGGAAGAAAGGGTTTTGTAAAAAAAATATACATGTTGAATTATGTTAGAGATTTCAGCAACATCTCCAACAAAAAAATATTTATAATTTTCACAAAATAATTTGGATTTAAGTTATGCAGTTATTCATCAGCGGGGCTGGCTAAAGCAAACACTGCCCTAGTTTGACAGCAGGGATCAGCGCTGTAAAACGCAGTGTAATTATTTCCAAAGAAGACTTAAAAATATTTAGCAACAGCTGCTTTTTGAGCAATTGCTCCACTTCTGGCAGTGTCATCCATTTTCTTTGTGGTCCAAATAATCTGTGCCCGTGGCTCTCCATCCTATTACACTTCCAATTGTTCCACTGAGGACTTCACATAACAATATGGGCCACATAAAAGGTTTTGTTATTTGAATCAAGTAACATAACAGTAGCATCAATCATTCTGTATATCCTCACAGGAGACAAAAAAGGACAATTTTTGTAGCAAGGTCTTCTCTCTCCAAAATGAACGAGATCAACACTAACTTTCTAAGACAAATAACTAAAGTATTTACACAACTTGTTTATGTTGACACTTGTGATTTACAATATTTTCCCAACACCGTATCTTAAAGCTGATACACCCAAATAGCAGGTGTTCTGCCTTCAAAATAAATAGCTTATCAAGTAGCTCTATTCCATACTTCTCTGCATGTCTGCTCCTTTGGGGCTAGAGGGTTGGAATACTTCATAAAGATGTTAAGCTTGCAGGGTTCCAGTTCTCATGCGTATTAGTTAGCTTAGTGCAAAGGTGAGAGTCAGATCAGACCGTCTGCCCATGGGGCTGTTACAGCACAGCCTCTGGCCTAAACCACAGCTTTCGTCAGCTGAGAGGCCACATCGCCGTTAACAGTTTGTTCCCTACTCCTCCCCCCCCAAAAAAAATATTTTGCATATTACAGTAGCCCATAACCACTCCAAAAAAAGAGAAGAACCTATACATCTTATCTCTAAACATATTATCTAAAATGTTTAGCAAGCATTAGCAAAGAATGATATTTCTTACATTGGCAATGGGTTAAAAAGGTATATGTAGGGTAAAATATATAGGTAGATCAAAAATTTGTGATTTTTTTAGGGTTTTTTTTTTTTTTTTTTTTTTTTTACTGATTTGAGATAGAAGATAAATTCACACTTTTTCCTTGCATCTGTTGCAATCAGCCACAAAGAGTCCATAAGAAAACCCAACCACAGATGAGCACAAAAAGTCCATTGATGAACCAGGATTCTGCAAGAAAGCAGCACAAACTAAACTACAGGGTAATGCCTCACCACACTAGTGCCATCAACTGTTTTTTATCTGCAAATAGAAAGACCAAAATTGGATACTGATTTTTGGCTGCACTCTTGGGTTTCCTTTTTTTTTTTTTTTTTTTGGACGAGAACAAGGAGGG
>KL272671.1:26480-70298 GCA_000699545.1 Podiceps cristatus
TCGTAGTCCTTGATCTGCAACACTGCTCTCACAAACAGTGAATATCTGCTCAGGACCCTGACAGAGACAACCCCTTATGACCATTGGAAAAAAAGAAGGGAAGTCAAACAGCTGTAAATATGTGTAGGCTTTTCAAGCTTGAGATAGGTTTAAAGCACATCTGAAAATTACCGTCTCAACATTCAACATGGGAACTACCATCCATTTGCATCTGAGAGGTCAGCAGCTGCATTACCAAAGCAATATCATCATGCTATTGTATGTGTATGTATTGTATATATTTATTTTGGATGAATTTTTATTCTCCTTCTACGTACCTATTTTTCATTTACATAAGCGAGTGACATTTTCCCCTGTTGAGCCCACCTGGATGTGCCAGAAACCCACCGAGAGCTCTCAAACTCCCAAGGTAAACAGTGGGTTGAGGTTTGATGACCCGTCACAACCAGGCAACTAATGACCCGGCTGGGTCAGAGGCATTTCTCCCCTCAAACCCGGTTCGTAGGCTTGGCATAGGTCACCTCAGTACGAATTTCTTTTGCAGGAACACTCAAAGCAGGCAGCAAAGCGTGCAAGTGCGCACAGAAAGACAGCACGTGGCTTCTCATGCACAGAAACAAAGTACGGCCCCTCTTCTAGCGATTATGCCCACCAGATGAAAATCTGAGCCAGTATAAATAAAAACCCCAGCATTATAAAACATTGCTCCTTTCGAATGGATTGCTTTCCTTTTTTGGAATTTGTCTGGGACAGTTTTCATAAAAAACTCTGTTTATTTCCAGCCATAAAACAAATATCCATCTGGCAAGCTTTGCTACATGGTTATAAACTACAATGTTTTACCTTGAAAGTGATTAGTAAAAACAAACATGAAAATACAGTTTATAAACCTACTTTTTCAAGAACAGCTGCTCAGCATAACTGCAAAAAATAAAAGAGAAGTTCTGTTTGCAGACATTCTGTGAATAATTAAGGAACTGGAAAAAAATATCATTTGTTTAAGCAGATAGGTTTACATAGTTTAAAGACTCAAAGCCAATGCAAAGGCAGTGTGTGCCGAAATGTAGAATAATAAAAACTAACAACTCGGAATGAATAATTTTTCTCTTTCCAATTTAGTTTTTTGGAATATACTGATAATTTTCATCAAGTTAAATAGCACTGGGGCAAACAAGTTTGGAAAAACACTAATATTAATAAACTAAGAAATTAATCGAAACGACAAAAATAATTTTGGAAGATAAAATGCAGTAGTGCTGCATCCTGTACCTAAAGACCACAACTGTTGCCTTCATTACCAGAAGAAAGAAATGCCCATGCAGTTACCCTGCAACGACGGGACAACTGCACGTCCCTGTCAGATTAAGCAAGTGCAGATTGCCTTCCTCGGGATCCATGAAACGGACTAAACAGATTCAGCTGATACACTGGATCTCTTCCGCTTCCAAAACTGAAGAAACAACAACAACAAAAATATCTGCCAAGTCACGGATGTCCAGGGAAGAGCCAATTGGGAAGGATTAGTCGCCGTTTCTCCCAGTATAAATGTTAGGGAAGATTAGATGAAAATATCAGAAAATTTTAAAGTTCCCTTCTTACAGAAAACGATGAGCCCACAGAACTCATCTGCACGGGGTGCTATGAAGGACAATGGCATCAATGGGTTCCTAAAAACGGTGCAACTTTCTGGAAGTAGGTCTAATAGTGACCAGTAACACATTATTCAAGAAGCAACCTAAGAACTTACTTGGCAGAGTCCGCAGAAGGATATGAGAGAAACCATCTTAGGTGGCTTTTATTTTTCTCCAAGCTCCTGTTACTGGCCACCACCACAGAGAAGACACAGAGGTAGACCGCTCTTTGGCCTGACCCAGTGTTGCCATTTTGATTTGCAGACATACCCAACATCAGCATCTGGCCCGTTTGGCAGCTTTTAAACCTCTTACAAAATGAGTCACAACACTGCGTTTTGAGGCAGAAATGAAGTTGGAATTACGGACATACAGTCCCGTGTTACTGTGCTGCTTCACAGATAGAAATTCAAGTGTCACAAAAGGAAACAAATCTGAGTATAACACTGAGAACACAGCATTTCTTTGTAATTTCTACAGCGTTTTTTGCCATCTGCATTCACAATGATACAGACTCACCATGAAGTGGGACTGAGTTCTCTAGAGTATTTTAGTATCCTTACGGGTCTATGCCACGACAAGAATTTCATACCCCAACGCCTAACTTGGGCTGATCAGTGGCATGAGGCAACCTGACAACGGTTTAAGTTTGAATAACACTTCAAACCGTCCTGAAGACTTGGGGCTAACCTGTAACTAAATAACTCATTAGCACAGATACACACACGTGCACATTCTCTATCTGTCGATTTTTCATTTCATTCTTTTTTAATGTTTTGGGAGATGGGGTTTCTTAAGCTTTTATCTCTATGCTGCCATCATCTTCAGGCCCCCTGAACACCTTCCTGGAGTGCACCAAGCAACAGACATGGGTAAGATGCAGTTTTAGACGTACTTGTCATCTGCTTTCCAGATAAATGGGCTCAAATCTTATGTCTGCAAGTTCAGAATACTTATTGCAGCAAAAAGTGACCCCTTTAAAGTCACTTCTGCCTCATTGCTCAAAGTGTTGAGCCGAGATGGGTCATGTACTGGGGGGGTGAGGCAGGGGGAGCAGCCTGCTGCAGGTAGCAGTCTGCTTAGCTTATGGCTGAGATGTGACTAGGACTGGGATCTCCTCTCAAAGGGGTGAGAAGGAGGTAATCCCAGGATATGACAGAGAGGGCCCTTTCCCTCATCCAAATCCCTCTTTTACCCAGAACCCCCCCAGCTCCATTAATCCTTCTTATTCCATGTCCCCGGCCCCCTCTCCTCTGACCCCTCCGGATGCCTGAGCCTTCCAGACCCCTCTGATACCTTCTCCGTTTGCTGCAATCCCCTTTCCCAATAGCTCCTAAACATTCCCGTTCCATCCCAACGCCCCTTCTACTTCCCCCCGCCCCTCCCCAAACGCATCCAAATGCTGCAATAGCAGCAATACTTCAAAGCATCTCAGCAGCTTGTGCAAGCGGGTCTTTATGAAAGAGAAATGATAGAAAAACCGAGGCTTGCTGAGACCCAAGTGGCAAGAAGCATCATAACAGATGTCATCGTCACTGCTAGTAATTCTAGGTTACTGCTCGCTATGGTGTCTGAGTGTCCTCCGCAGGGCTACGGACTGACGAGTGACCTCCCCCAGGCACGGAGAAGGAACATGCTAGATCTCTCTCTGACAACACAGTAAAAACAGATTAAAGACAACACTGCACTCAAACATTACTTTCTCAAGTTATCATTATTTAGTATAATTCCAGTACTTAGAAACGTCCATTTGAGCCTATCACTCCAACTAGTGGCATTTACAGGACAGAAATGTAAAATGCCGCTCTGACATTTTGATACCCAAACCCTATGCAAAGCGACTGTTCCTAAATCACATAGGAATGACCAACAACACCTTCCCCTAAACAGAAAGACAAATTCAGTAAATATTAGCTCAACTTCACTGATAGAAACTGGGGCACAGACAGATCGAGTGACTGGCCTAAGACTCTAGCAGGAAGTTCATAGCAGGGCTACTTATCGGAGTGTCTTAAAGACGAAGAAATCAGGGCTTATTCCTAGCAGGCACGGCACAGGCGTCAGGGGAGGTCCGCGCTGCGACCATCCAGCATAGATAGGTACGCAGTAACCAAGCTTTGAGATCCAGCAGGCATTTATAACTCTACTCAACATATAGAGGTGTGAAAAAAACATGTGATGTTACACCAGCAACAAGTGCAAAGAAAGCTCAGGCCGATGCAGGGAACAACCAAGCTGCATTATCACTTCTGATAAAATATCTCCTTACTTTCAGGAAGTCAGATTTACCAGGCCTGAGCCTGCCTTCACCTGTGGTCATAATCTGTTGCCAAAAAAATCATTGTTTGCTGCTGGCAATGGCAACTGGGTGTCAGCTGCTCAACAGATGAGAAAAAGTAATCTGAAAGCAAGAACAACTCAGAAGGTCACCCCTTTTGGCTACCTCTGTTTCAACAGGTTCCAAGTGTCCCTCAAACAGGCCCATCCCTCTCAGCAGCGCTTACAGGACATTCACAGCTGTGAATGCCAAATGATCACTATCAAACGCGGCACACAGTTTGGCAGTTAAAACTCTTCAAGTAATTACACTTTTCCCCTCTTTAAGTTAAATGCATTTTCTGAATTTAGAGGTTCTCTGGTGATTAACACATCTCCGTAATTCACACGCAAGAAAGAACCAAGAGCATACCCAAGCCAGAAGAAAGAGTGGTCCCGTGATGAAAGGACCGGTCTGAGTCTCGGTTTGCTGCAGAACACGTCACATCATGCGTGACTTTGGGCCAGCCATTTTTTCAATGCTGAACTGGGATCTCGCCTTCCCCCCTTTGGTGTTCCATGAGTTTGTCATCAGCATTGAGCCCACTGAAACTAGTGGTTTCAAACATTACCACCAGCTGCGACTATTGGCAGGATGCAGGAAATGACAACTGCCCCTTGTTTATACCACATCTGGCGACCCCAGGTTGACACCTGCTAGCGGTGTCCAGATAATAAAACTGGGGGAGAAAACAACCATGGAAAAGGTTAAGGGTGAGGCCAAGCAACCACAACCAGATGGGTGTGCACCCCCCAGCTGGTGCTACGCAAGGGCACTAGACGACATCTTCCGAATTCCCTCTGCACCACCCGAGCCTGAAAACAGCCATTCAAGACGACCGTACGAGCCAGAACAAAGACAACCACAGAACGTCAATAATAACAGGATCTGATACAGACTGTCCTAAAAGAGATTTTCAGCAGTCCGTCAGCCTGTCCAGGGTTATTTCTAATACTGTACTCATGAAGAAGTGAAAAAGCTGAACTCCACGGGCTTAAAGTACTCACAGCTCCATTGCTCCCGGTAGATTACCCCAAGAGCAATTGAACCACAGAATCCTGGGTGATATTGGAAAATTATAAACATTTTTTTAAAATTTTTTTTTTAAGAAAGTAAGGAAAGGAAAAAGAAAGCATTACCTATGCAGCACAGCGACTAAATAAATGATGAGGTGAAGCAAAACTCCAACTACGACACTGTAAGGAGGCAGGAGGGGTCCAGGGGTTGTCATGTCCGTGGGCCTGGCCCTGGGTGGACCCCGAGGGCTGACCATGACCCCTGAGGAGGAGGAAAGGAGCGCTCTAGCTCTAAGTCAGACAGCAATATTCTCCAACCTTTGCCAGAAAGGATCGTAGTCTTCATCTTCCCTGGAGTGGTCCCTGGGACTTCTGTTTTTTAACACCCTGGAGTAGAGAAACTGTGCTGCAAAATTCATTGTGACTCCTGGTGCAAAGCAAAGCTGGGAGACTGCGGGCAGGGGACACACTTGCCTGTGAGAAGTGCCAGCCCTGCAATGCCTGGGTGGGAAATAGTGGGCGACGTGCTGCGAGCAGCTCTCCGGTGCTGGCGGGGGGAGGGAAGTGCCTTTGAGAGAGATGGCTGCTGCTATTTAAAGAGATTATTTCAGAGGCCAACCTGTCCTTGTCAATTTGAGTCAGGGCCTGGATTATGCTTCGGTGACACTCTGTTAGCAGGACACTTGAAGCTTTACTTACTTACTGCTTAGCTGTGGAGCATGATCTAGACCTGCGATTTAACGGCGTGCACTTGCGTAGATGGAAGCAGCAAGCAAAGGGATCCCTTTTTTGTGGTGGTTGAGTCCCTTGCAGGGATCCTTTAAGTCAGCACCAAGGGACGCGGGTCTTCATGACTGAGGCGGAGAGGAGACCGATTACTTCATTCAGGTCTTCTCTTGTCCTTGTAGCAGAAAAACAGATATCCAGATTGTACAGCTAGAAAAGATCATCTAGGGAAACACTGCAGCAACAGCCATAAAAAAAATCCCATCTAAATCTGTTCTTCATTGCCGTGAGGGAGTGTCAGCAAAGGCAGTGCCAGATTTCCAGATGAAGGATGGCTGTGCAGTGGGGATGGGAGTTGGGGGTCCTTCTGTGGCTCCTCTACTCTGGAATACAGCCCTGATGGAGCGCAGGCTCCAGGCTGCTCGTGGACTGACCAGGTGGCCCTTTCCAGCTATCAGTGGTCCCTCAGTACCCTCTGCTTTCTGCTGATAGCATACAAAATCTGAACCTCCAAGACAAAGAACAGGAGCATCGTAAAATCTAACCCAAGCCGTGACCTAACCCTCTCCACAGAGTACCATGAGAAATATTATAATCTGCTTCACATGGGAGAGAGAAAAAAAAAAAATAATCAAATAGTCTTCTGGGATGTCGAGGAAACTCTGAGCTGTGCTGGTGGAGTCTTCCCTAGGTCCGCGTTCGCCGATATCATCACTACAGACGAAGCTCCTGACTCACCATTTTTTCCTGTCTCTCCCACCCAAAACCCCTTTATCCTTCCCTTTCCAGGTGATGGATGCGCAGGCTGTGGAGGTGCCATGTGCTATGTGTGGGCGGGAAAGGGAACTTAAAGTAGTGAAAATTGCAATGCCTGGATTTTGGGTTACCAGGAGCCCAGATCGATACACTCAAGTATTGACGTGAATTCAGCTCCCTACAAAATAAGCCCCTGATCTGTGATCGGCTCTTGTAGGTCACGTAAAACTGGTCAAAGGATTTTGGGGACCATTGAGCCAAGCAGCTGGAAACAAATTCACCATGCTCTTTCAGGACAGAAGTGAACGAAGCATTGACTCGCTCCCCTTCTAAAATACTCCCAAACAATCAGCTGATTAGGGAAAAAGGGTATTTGGAAATTTCTGCTGTAGATTTAAGCCCCTGTCAAACATCCACTCAAAGCCCTTACCAAAGTGTGTGCTGGAAGCGCTGACTGCGCAATGTCTTAGAGGGTACTGCATCACCCTTAATTGCTGTAAGTTAACTATGACCATTTTCTGAGCTGCTTATTTCCTTAATGAGAGATAAACAGTTAAACACACACTATTATTAGATGGATCTTCCTTTCATTCTTGCCTGTCAAACTTCATTGTCCTTACAAGCTTCTTACGCTTTGTCCACCCCTTCGCGTAACCACCTTCACTACCCGTGCGCGCCGAGAGGATGGCCGTACAGCAGTCCCGCTTTCTCTTTCTAGAGCAATTGGATTTTGTAACCTTGCACAGGCAGGTTTTTTAGTATCTGTGTCTTCTCTGACTCTCGCCTCTCTTTGTTATTTAAATTCTTTAAATAACTGTGCTGCCTTCATCTAGGAAGTTAACCTGGTCTCCTACTTCTTTCTAATATCCTCCAGGAAATTCCTATTTATTTCCTTTGTCTTTACTAGTGCAATTATTAGCAGGATATGCCATGTTCTCTCTAAGAACCAGCAGAAGGCAATACCCCTGTAAATTACATTTTTGGGGGCAGAGTCTCACATCAAAATACTTACACTGGTTCTGTGCCTTTGAATTGACACTAAAGGTCATCAAAATCAGATTTACTAGTTAAGCTTGTCAATTTTTTTTCTTACTTATCAGAAATCAAAATTACATAAAAATGAGCTATCTCACTCATTTTTACAGCAAAAAAAGTCTTTTTTTTTGTTATTTTATTAATTATACCTTTCTTTGCAATGTCAGTTCCTAAGTTTTATAACAGGAAAAAAAATCTCTGAAGCTTTATGGTAAGTTTATTTTATTTCTTCAAAGGATCCCAATATTAGATCACACTAAGTGAGAATTACCCTGAATTGTAACAGTCTTCCATCAATTCCTTTTCAAACCGAGTGGCTCCGAATCAACTGTCTGCAAGAGGTGGTTGTCTGCTACACTTGCAGTTCCCAGGATGCCCTCATTTCTTCCAATCAGCAAAACCATTCAATCGCATATCACCTTTTATTAACTGATCCTGTAAACCTTTTGCGTATAATCTCGCTCCTGACTCTTTGCTTTGAAAAGCCAAATGTCTCTTAGCTAACAGACTGAAATATGATATTTTCATTATATTTGTTCACCTTGAATAGGATCAAGCCAATCACTACTAGCAGACCAGAACATACAGAAAATGAACAAGTTACCTAAGTAGCTAAGGACTGGTGCACGAACTGCTTAAAGATTTAAAAATATGGACCATAAGACGAACCAAAGAATTAAGGTGTGAACAACAAAGTGGCTGTCCTGAGATAGACTGAGGTTGACTCTTCTGTGCCTTTTGCATTGATTTGGTCTGAGCTACAGCCTATTTGGAGACCGGTTATCTAACCTGCAAGTAAGCCTAGCACAGATGTTGGAGTATTACAGATTCTAACCAAACTCTTCAGATAACTATTTTCCTACTTCTCTTAAACCTGCAAGAATTTAATATAGCCACTTCCAAACCTGCTCACAGTGCTTAGAAAAAAACCCACATAACCGCTGCAGGAAGGAAAAACTTCCTTTCATGTGAGATGTAAGACACAATTGTGTTGCTGATAGGGTCAAGTGAAACCCAACACAATTGCCATGAAACCTGAGGATGACGCTAAGTTACAGGTCTTCCCCAGATCATGTTTCTCTTCAAATCCAGAGCTTCTTGTCTCCTCCAAGCTGCTATTTGTTGGGTCCTAAGGGAAGACAGCCAGCGCCTCAGAGCCGCATAGCTTTCCAAACGTTTCATTTACATCTTCCACGCTGCCACCACTCACACTTTTTGTGTTTGTGCAAGGAAATCACTGTTCATCTCTGCACAACTTTAGGCACACCTAACTGAGACCTCAGTCACACCAGCCTCCATCGGGGGCACTGCATACATCCGAAATGGCAATTCTTAAGAAGTGTTTTTAACCGCAGCATCGTATGATACTATTATCTTCTACTTTGATAATTCTGAGTCCAAAGGAAAAAAACAACACTTGAATCAAGGGACAGAATCGAAATTCAGTGCTGATGTGCTAGTGTGCAAGATCAAGGATTAGGGCTAGAAAGAAGTGGAAAATCCAAGTCTCAGATTAACAGTTTTACACTCAGCAGGTTGTATGTGACCGCCTGCCTTCCTCTCTCAGTCCCTGGCACAAAAACCATTAAAAGACAGCACAATGTGGAAACTAACAGCTGCTTCTTTCCCAAAGGTTCCGCTGCTTTTTTCCCCAAACTGAAAAATAAAACAGACCATTTTGCTATGAAAATGGAAAACAGTGCTTCATTCCCTTGTAACCAGAGAGAACTCAGTTTGGACAGCACTGGAGGAATTAACTATTACCATTGTAAATAAAGACTTCATTGAATTACAGGACTTGAAAGATGGTTTTGAAGGGTTAGCCAAGTTTTTCCCCACACTAAATAAAATTAATAACATTTCCAACCTCAGCAAGAACAGCACGGGTGGGAAGTGATTGTCTATCCAAAGCAGAGAATTCCTTGCAGAATTTGATCCATTGCAGAAGGAAAGAGGGTGGAGAGAGTCTGCAGTTAAGCCAAGAAAAACAATAAAAGTTGTTCAGAGAGTAGCAACACAGAACACCAAAATGATAATTTAGGATTATGCACTGTATCAATGTAAATGTGGTGGTAAACCACAATAATAACCAGTATGGATAAATAAATATAGACAATTCAAAAAGAATTCCCAATTTAAAAAATAAGGAAAAAAAAAAAGAAAGAAAAAAGAAGGAATAGACACAAAAAGCTTCACGTTTTCTTCTAATTTAGCATACTAAGTTCACTTCCATCTGAATTTCTGCATAAAACAGTATTTATTGAGCAGCCCCCAGTGTTTCTATTTGTCAGATAGCAGCTGACTCATGGTACTGAAATGTCACGTTCCCATTTGTTATCTTTAGGGAGCCGAGACAAGATTGATAAGGTAGACTGAAATCACTGGAAGCAGATCTAGCTTCCTCAAGCTATATTTTGCACTGGCTGCGAGAAAGGACGGGCATCAATTCAAAGAACATATTTACTGGCACGAGAGGCTGGAGGGAAGCCTGAGCATGCTTCGTGTAAATACCTGCTTATCAGGTAAAGATTTTGCAGAAAGGATGAGAGATTTCACAAGACAAGGAGCAAAACTTTTCATTAGAAGTCCAAAAATTACCTCCCCAAAATAGTATTTATATCCATAAGAGGTCTCATTCTAAGATGCTGAACCAATACAACAGCCAAGCAAAAACTGGGAAACTCCAGCACAAAGCTTGTGCTTTGCTGTTGCAAAAAAATGCCCTCTCTCTACTATTGAGTCTAAATAACTGGTAAGAACCAGCAAAACATTTTGCACTGCTATTCGGGTTATTTAGCTCTGCGATATCCTGCTTGATTTCAAGTTGTAGGATAACATTTTTAATACATGCAGCAGCAGCAAATCAGCATTGCAGATACATGAAAGTATCTAATAATTATTCAAATACACCTCACAAAATGATATTAATTAGCAAAGACTGTGCCTAGCTATCTTTGGGTAACAAGAGATACCTTATGTTATCGCTGACTCCAGACTCTTTGTCCTTCTGGGTCTAAGGCGTTGCTTGTGTGCTTGTGTTCGCATTAGAGGAAAGATGCACCGGCTGAAGCCCATAAAGTAAATCCCTGAAAATACGTGTGTTTGCACAGAGCACAGCAACTGCGATTGGCAACTTCACCTTCTGCTGTTTCAGGTGGCATTAGAACATCACAGCGGCACTGGAAAATTTCAAAGCACCACTATAATCATTAACTTTATTTTCCCTAATGAGGATCACCAAGCATTCAAACGGCAAGTGGATGGGAGCTGAAACACAATTAGCTTATTTTTTTTTTTACAGACTTACTCTCAGAGGGATTCTGATTTTCCATAGTCTGTAGATAACTACTCCAGGATGCTTTCAGGGGCTTAAAAAGCCTTTGAAGATGTTTGACATGTCACTGCTTAGATATCCAACAGCAGTGAAGAACAGACGATGGTTTCTGCTGAACATCAACAAATGCTTTGCCAGAGTGCCGGCCCCCAGCCTCTCTCGGCATCAGCAATTATGTGAACTCTTCTGCTTCCCCACCAGCCTAAGTGCACTCAAGGTCAAGTGCAGAACAGTTCAGGGTCTGTTACTTTGGCCTAGACTCTCATTGATCTAAATCCTCTTCCCTCCCCTCCCGCTGTGTCTAATTAAACACTGGACTCCGGGTTACAGTTCCCGCTGTGCTGGTACCCAGCCCGGCCCTTGGCTCTGCCGACGGCCACTGTGGGAAGAGCAAAACGAAGGAGCCGCCTGAGCTGAAGACGGGGAGGGAGACGGAGCCGCTCCCGGGGTGACCCGGTGACCGTGCCGACAGAGACGGCTCACCTCACCGGCCGCCCGCGAGGCAGCTCCCTCGCTGCCGGGTGCTGCTCCCCGGGCTAGCCAGCCTGCTCCCTGCGCTCCCTCCCCTGCCCTTCCGCCGGGCTACGCCTCACCACCTCACCGCCTCTCTGCTCTCTTTCCGCCAACTCCATCGAGGCCGCGCAACCAAGTCCCTCCCAGCGGCGGTTTCTTGGTCTTAGTATCTAACACCGGCAGAACAATTTCTGCACCCTGGACTGGTTGGAATTTCTTCTTCTAAATTCAAACCACAGGCTCTCGTGCCATCAGGTTCTCCTAATTCACTTTCCTAGCCAGAGTTTAAAGAGATTACCTCAGAATTATTTATAGCATCCTGACTATTCACATGACTTCTCTATCCTCACTTCTGATGCTTCTTATTCCTTGAACGCATGCAATGAGCCCTCTGCTCCCCTTCCACCTTTTCTATCCTCTAATCTTCTATTTCCTCTTCTCTCAATGTTAATTAGAAGAGACCTTAGATAGTCACTGCTGTGAAACAGAAAATTATCCCTTCGTTATTGTGCAGCTGGTGAAAAGCAGTATTCAAGAAGGAAAAACCAGAAAGCACTTACAGAAATAAAAATACAAAATGCCATAGATGGATATCTGAATTAAGAAATAATATTTGTTACTCCTACAATGAGTTGTAGCGGTGGGTCTGAATTAAAGGACAGTTGGAACAGATAATTTAAAGCATTTCACTACATCTGGAATGAGTATCGTAACCAACACCTTAATATACTTAAAGCCAACTGGTCTCTTAAAGCAAGGTAGGATGTCCTAAAATCTGGTCTTAGAAACAGCATCCATGCTATCCTGATTTCCTGCAAGGACTTTTTTTCAGGCAATAATTCTTGCTTTTATTTGTTTTATCCTCAACACGAACTAGAAGACCCACGCAGATACAGCAAACTAATAGCAGGTGTAACCATCATCAGCCTCCCCCCTAAACACATATGGAACTCATCTCACTTCATTAGAAAAAAATTCAAAATAAGGGGTGGAGGACAAAAAAACAGAGTTCACATCTGTTTTCTAACAACCTGAATTAACACCCCGCACCTCCAGAGCCCGTGGTGCATGCTAACCTTGTTAATCTATTAATTTGTTTGAACTCTCACAAGGTTTTTCATGCCTTGTATCAACTTTTAATAGAATTTGTTTCATGGTACTTCTCTTCCCATTCGTGATTACACAATTGCCCTATGGCAAATACCACAAATTCTCCTATTAAACAGTGGCATTATGAAAGTATTTAAGTTGCCTTTTAATGCAGTTTTTCAGGTGGAATTAAAGAGGTGAGAGGCCGGTACCATACAGTAATAGCTAGCTGTACTGTTGGGGAATCTTGTTGGACAGGATCCACCAAGTGATTAACTAGGCAGACAGCAGGATGAAAAAACTCACACGCATCCTTGTTCAGTCTCTGCCTAGAAGCACGTGTCGGGAGCATGGCTGAAGAAAAACTGCAGCTAAAGATGCGAGGGATCTGTAAGAACAAAGGAACTACTACCATCCTGCTACAGTACTGTATTTCCTCCAACACACCTATTTTGAAAGGAGTCTTAACCTGGGACTTTTACTGCCTTGGCTGTAAAATAATACGCGTACCGTAAATTTTCAGAGGAATGGCAGTGGAGTGATCTGCTTGGCTTCTCTCTCTGGCAAGTCTTTCTTTCCCTTGCATCTGTCCGTGACCTTGTGGTAATTAAGAGGAAAGGAGAATAGGCTGACTGGTAATCCAAAATGGGATTTCCTTCCAGCTGTTTCTCTGTTTCACTAGGTATCTCCACAAGTCCCTCATATAGTAAATATTACCTATATTCAAAGGCTTCATATATATGGCTGATGCATTGCCTAACAGAGAGAGGTACACAGAGGTGAAGTAACACAGACCTCTGCTTTACTGCTGCTTGTCATGACTCGCGTGCAGCAAGGGGCTATTCAACAGATGAATAACTTCTCAGATATTAGCTGCTCCTTCGCAGAACAAAAATGTTGGTCCCGTTTCAAGTAATTATCTCATTTAATTGGTGTGGTTCGCAATACTGATCTGCTGAAGACACTAGCTGAGTAATTCTAATGTGGGAATAATCAAGTACCTCCCCCATGAGTATTATTTTGTAGAATATTATCTGTCATGGACTCACAGATCTATTTCATATTTTTATGTGACTCAAATGGGTGGACATCAAGTTACAACAGCAAACGGATGCAGCCTTCTGTAACAGAAAGAGCAGCACACATCATCAGATCATCAGATCACCATGCGTGCAATAAAAATGTGGAAGTCAAGAGTCTATTCCTGAGTCACTAATTTAGCTGGGAATATAGTTAATCCAGCTTTGTTAGGACAAAGTTTTCCTTTCTCTAAAATAGGCCAGCACACCACATACCATATTTCATAGGGGTTTCTGAGGCATGGCCAGGCTCCATAAAATGTAGGAAAGCTGTAGAATGAAAGGATCTAACTGGTTAAAAATACAAACCAAACAACATCATTCGATAATATCCCATGTGACCTACCCTTTCCTTCAGCTTTCTGATTCAGGTTTCTCACAGATGATTGCTCAGGAAGCTGAAGCCACAGATGCAAAACAGCCTGAAGGCATCAGATGCTTACCTAACACTGGCAAACAGAAACCAGCCTAGTATGTTGGCATCAAGATGACACAAGAGAGTCAATTCCCGTAGCTGAGTCACTGTTGGCTTTAGGCATAGTACAAAATGTATTGTTTTGAAGAAGGCTGGATCAGAGTTGTCAGCTCTGTGACGCATCGGTTTAACTTTTCCAGGGAGGGTACAATTACAGACAGAGCTGATCTTGACAGTATCTCATACCATCAACCGCATGATATATTCCTAATGGTGTCAAAGTGTATGCCTTTTATGACAATAGCAGAACTTCACACTTTTTGATGTCCCTTGCAAATCAAGATGATAAACAAAAGTATGAGTTGATACCTAACAGACTGGAGAGGGGATTGCACTGGTACAGAGCCTGAAGGTACTCACGCATTGAAGGCTGCAGCCCACAAGACCTGGAACACCAACCAAGGCTGCCCCATGAACAAGAGAGACCCAGAGGCTCAGTGGAGACTGTCAGGGGTCTGGAGCTAGGAGGCACTGCTATCAAAAGCTTTAACTGGCAATGCCTGCTTCATTCTGGTGCAATCACCACTGCACGAGGCCTTTCACCTGTTCACTGAACAGATGCACTGGTGGTACAACTTCTCCTTCCCTTAGAAGCACTCCGCAAGCTGCAAATCCGCTCTGTGGAAATCAGCCTCTCCAGGTAACAAAATTCTGCTTCCACATCTATCCAACCACTATTTCAACCCAGCAGCCAGAAACTGAGTGAATTAAGAGAGTGAAAATAATTGACCTCTTCTAAAAGGATCATGAACCAAGTCTCATTTTACATAGGGTGTTCAACAGCTTCCAAGTAACAAGAACTTCTGGTCACGAGCAGCTAGCAGATATCAAACTTGTGACAAGAGCCCAAGGAATCTCCACAGTCCCTAATGAATGCAAATCTTCTCCCAGGGGCGGGTAGGCAGGACACACCAACCTTCCACTGATGTCACCATCCACCAGTGTTAAATCCAGGATAGAGATTATTATCTTTCATTTCCTTCTCTTCAGTGTAAAGCACTTTCCTCTCCCTACAAGCATGAGGTTTCTACCATATTTTTGTTCCCTGAAGTAATCTCCACTTAATCTTCCCTTTGTCTCACTTAAAGTCTCAAGAGATTGCAGTACAGTGCACTCCAGTTTTTGGCAAGTGTATGCTCAGCTGTATCTTCTGCCAGCCCATGCTGCAGGATTTCATGCCCGATAACAATATGATCTTTTTCACATGGCACATATATCCTCTGCTGACACCCGCCCTTCGTTTTTTCTCTTCCTTCTCCCTACGCACTCAGTGAATCACTGTGCACTTACTTACTGCTTTTGCCAAGCATTTGACTAGTCCAAGAAAGAGATGCAGAAAGATGTACAAAAAAACCCACTCCCAAAATAGACTTAATCCTTGCATTTTCTCTCCCTTTCACCAGGCTGCTTGCTGGCAAAAATTCATATCCCTGTTCACTGGTATGCTTTTTTTGGCTGCTGCTATCTTGGGAACATCTCAACAGCTGGATTTTGTGCAAACCTATATTCATATGATCTCATTATATTCTCATATATGGACATTTCCAAGATGAATGTGCTGAAGAATGCTTTCTCTGATGGTAATTAGTTACTAAATTTTCAGGAGATAAATGGGTTTGTATCGTATTCTTTCTGCTGCTCCCAAATCTTCTGTCTTGCGCCGAAAAAATCTACTTTTACAATTTAATGATTTCTGTCACACCCCCTGGAGTTTTTGCACTGCATGTTGCTAGTTAAATTGTCTTCATCTGTAGCTTTATTACGAGTATTTATAAATAACAAGTCATCTTAGGTAATTAACCAGCATCATGAAATTTCTCAGGACAGGTATTCCTACTGAAAACTAGACTCCCACTTGGCAGAAGTATTCATTCTGGCTGCATTTCCCTGCAGGGGAAGGAGCTTCTCTCTCATTACAGAAACAACCCCTGGAGTATCATACTAGAGACAACCCTCACCATTTTGTTTAGTTCTCCACGGCTGTCAGACCAGCACCTCACTATGGTCAAATGGAACACAGTGTGTAAAAATCAGAAGCAAGTGCCTTGGAGGGACGGAACTGCTCCAGGAGCCCGAGAGCGATTCAGGAGGAACCTTGAGGAAACGCACTGTAAAGGGGGTGAGTGACCGCAGCAGAGGTGGTCTGGAATGGAAATTACATTATTTTTTATAGTGTGTCGAAGGGAAAACTGATTCAATGAATGTTCATTGCTGTTTAACAGCATGGTGTAGAGAACAGCAGAGACCACGCGGAAGAACATCCACGAACAGGCTCTCTGCAAGGCAGATAATGCATCGGGCGATTCTGCTTGAGAAAGGACAAAAAGTAGAGGACAAATACATTCAGAAAACAGCAGCCAACTATTCATAAATACTCTTCTGCCCTTCAGTCTCCTCTCTCCAACATGCAGACAATGTGCAGATAATCTCTCACTTCAGAAATCATAGCCTACCCCACCAGCGTCTCACATTCAAACAGGACAAAACAGAGCGGACTCACGGTTACCTGCCGCAGTTCCTCTCTAAAGAACTGTTTATAACAACATTAAAATTGATGTAATTTTTCAGCCAGAATGATCAGATTTATTCTCAAGAATTCGTAAAAATTGCAGTACTGCTACATGGTGATTTAAACCAAAATACCCAGAAAAATACTGCCACTCCAGTTCTCATAGCCGATTTCATTTTTATTTCATCAAAATGTTAGCTTACTAGCACCAGCCTGACAGCTCAGTACACACCGAGGTTGTTCCGTGCCCTGTTTTGATCATTTGAATTTAACCTCAGCTAAATTCCAATCACAGCATCTTTATTACTGAGGCTAGTTTGCCTTGTAATTGAGCTTACAGTCTAACTTGATTTGGAAGTCACTGAGGATCATTATACTTTGAACTCTATGATAGCATCTCTACAGGCTCGCTTTCAGATATCTTATTCAAATAACTTGTTTTTCTGACTGCTAGAGAGGTGGTAAAGACTAAGGAAATCTGTTCTGGTTTGCAGATTTTTATTTTTGATAGTTGAACACTGTTTACCCTGGACAATGGCCTTTAGGATTAAGTAGGACACTGTAATGGCCTTTCACCTTTTCTTTGCAATACTTTGAAAAAAGGTAACTCAAATGACTATGAGGAACAATACCAGGAAGGAGATACCTTAAGTCTTTGAACATAAGTTTAGTGGGGTCAAAGACTGACACTTATCCAGTCAGCACCCATGAACCCTCAAGACAAACAATTAACATTTAATTAAGATCCTGCTAAAAATCACACATGTCGTCGGAATACCATTGGCAGTGCTGTTTTCGTATGGGAAGTTGCCAAGTGTAACCTGTTTCAAAAACCTGCCATACTGAAAAGAGCTCAGACCGCTCCTCAGGAGCTCCCACGATACCATCCAAAGCACCACAGACAGTTGTCACTTCTCACAACACTGCCACGCTTCGTCCTGTCCAAACAAAAAAAAAAAAGATGTTTCTGCAGTCTTCAAAATGAACAAATAATGGAAAAAAGCCCTGTCAGCTCACGAGATGTAAAGACGCTGTGTTTTCCAGTGTTCCTTCTTTCCCCGCCCTAGATGAAATCCTACAGGGAAAGAAACATCCAGCACCCTTCCTCCTCCTTTCTCCTTTCCTTTTCTTGCCCCTCTTGCTTTGGATCCAAAGATCTCCAGCACATTCCAGTTGTAGTCCACGTAAATAAATACAAGGGTAAAAAAAAAAAAATAAAAATGGGGGAGCTTGGACCCCTGCCAGCTTGCCTGGGTAACTGGACTTTGCGTGGAGCTGAAAGGATGTTTTTTTAAAAGGAGGGAAGCAGAAGAGAACAGCTCAAGAATCTTGGCTCAGCTCGGGCATATTTCCTCCTAACTCTGGCTAAACCTCAGCACGAACGGCTGGACGGAGGAGTCGGTGTGAAGCCGGGGAGGGAGGCTGCGGGGTTCTCCACCGGGGCTACAGCAGAGCTGGAGAGGCCGGCACCATGCTTTTCCTTTGGGCGCTGGCGTGCATCTTCGTCCTGCAGCAGCGAGATCTTCTAGGTGAGTGATTCTGAGCTTGCAAAGCAGAAACCATAGCTTAACTGTAACCTGGTCAAAGCCTTTGCATGGGGTGGGAGAGGAAGGTAAAGAATTGCTTACTCCATGGGCTTTACATGAAGGTGACATGGGGAATTAAAAAAACAACAACAAAATTCCAGGGGAATATTGTTTTTAACAGGAAATACTCCATTTTTGTGCTATTAAAGTCTGTCCTTGAAGCATAGAGCTTTGGTAGAGATTTTTCACTTCTCACGGGAGATACTATCACTGTGTTTTCAGAAATTTGGAACTGCATTCAGGTGCTGTAGCAAGTGCCCTGCATTTCCATAATGCCTGTTCTGGCAGCCTTATTGACGTACACACTCGTCCACTCAGAAATGAGATCGAAGTTCAAGGAGAATAGAGAAAGACTGTCCTCTACTCAAACCTTTCTGTTTACATTTGCTGGTAACAGTACTGCATTTTTTCTCTCCTGCTTTGGATTACTTCTTCCTGAGATTTTGAGGCACATAATGCCTTCTCCCAATGCCTTGGGAGCACAAACACAGAACCTCTGATAAGATTGCATCTGAATTTTACTTTCATTAACAACAGATTACTGCTGGAATAACCTGTAGCTGACAGCATGACTGAAAGCTATTCAGTTTGGCTCGTTCAAGGGTTTATAGTCCCAGCGTAACCACAAACCTGGCTTCCCAGCCTGTTTGTATTACGTGTTTTCTGCTCGCTGAGGCCCAGCTTTATTTTCCCTCTGCTCTTACTTCTTGACAACACACAATGTTTGTATTTCAGAGCGGAGTAGTAAGTTTCCATTGCAATCAAAACATTTCCCGAAAAACTGTTGGTCCCTTCAGCCCCCAAGTCCCAGTCGCTCTTCCTCGCCCTCTCCCTCCCACACAACTGGCTTTGTAATGTTTATTAGTGATGAACTGAAACATCAGCACCCCAGCGAGGGCACTCTAACTTATTTCCACTCCACAATTACTCACTATCCTCTTGTGAGTTTTGTGAGCTTCACAAAAAATTGGTGAAACTAAGACAAAAAAAAGGCTGGAAGAATGGTTTCGTTTATTCCCCCAAAAGTACGGGTGTGAGCTGCAATCAGTAGCAAAGTCCATTGAAACAGAAGAGTACTTGAATAACAAGTGTAGTGGGGACTAGTCCCCAGTATCATGCCAGGTGGTAGCTACTCAGGCAGGGAACCATTTTCACTGCCTCAACGGTGTATTTTACATAAGATGGGAAATTGTGCGTCTGCCAGGGCTGGGGGAGTACCCTGGCTGGCTGACAGGCCTAAAAGAGCCTCCCCCACTTTCCCTTCGCTACTTTTGAGTCAGGGAAAGTAACTTTTGATTTCCTTACAGATCCTCCCTCCCAACCCCAATGAGTTCCTCTTAAAAACGGTTTGGGGTTGGCCAAAACAGAATTTATGCTTTAATTCAGCCATTAATGAACAACCTCATATTAATAGAGCTCTGCCTGCAAGCGGCTCAGGAGGAGAGGTGGCACGGGAGCCCTCCGGGATGCAGCCATGTGCTCCTGCCTAATGGCCGCAGCTTTTAGTTCTTTGCTGTTGTTGCTGGGTTCGTTTGCGGGGTGCTGCTCAAACATAGCATGCGACGTAGCCTGGGACACTGCAGCATTCAATACCTGCCCCATTTAAACGTGTTTTCATTCCTTACAAAAATCTCCAGGCAAATTATCCTGCGGGGTGCAGCACCCCGCCAGCAAAGTCTTTGCCGTGTGTTTACGCGTGGCAGAGAGGTGACCTGGAGCCCTCAGGGAAACAGGTAACCGGCAAGCAGGCTGGCCCCACTGCCGTGCTCCAGGTAGCTGAGCGAACCAAATTCTGAGCGAGCTACTAGGGAGACAACAACAGGAGAGCTCCAGCGGAGGCGATGCCACTCAATACTCCGCACTGTGGTGTGATATTTTTTTTTTTAAATAGCAGAAGTTCCCTTCAGTTTTAGCTACAAGTTAAAGTAAACCAAGTGTAAGAATGTTTTGCTTCATTCAGGTAACGTATTAGGACTTCTCGGAATATTTTGGATCCTCTGATATCCACATGCAATATCAAAACTGAGAAGATCTATAAGCTAAACCATAGCCAAGAAACTGGAGAGAAAAAAATCCCTCCTGAACAGCCTACTCTGGCCCCACATCAGCCACTTGCATTCTCACAGAACAGTGTTTTGCCTCCAGGAGACTGAACTACCGCATTGTAGAATTAAATCCACATAAAAATTTACGAGAGATGTCCTATCTTAAACCAGACTTGGACTCATTCTTCTCTATTAATGAAGCAGTAGTGCTTTAACCTATACCACATGTTATAGATATTTTCTGTCCTTATAGAAGCCTACCGGCACTACTGTCTCCAATACAAAGATTGCAGTCTTTGCAAACACTTACCGCTGAGCTCCAAGAAGGAAGGAGAAAGTTTGTCACAATAAAGTATACTGAGATGTGGGTGTGTTTCTTAAGACTGTGAGGCACCTGAAGATAGGGGTTTTGTATAGAAGTGAGCCTTTTTACAGATTTTATATATCTGTAAACCCCTATGCTTTGCTCTATTTAGTTAAAAGGAACGTATTAGGTTCCGTGGGCTTTGTAACCTCCATGTGTAAAGCAAAATTAGTATCAAGCTCCAAAAAAGTCAAGGGTTTAGAAATATAGGACTCCTGTTGTTCATCTGCAGGATGTAGCTGTATTTGTAAATGCAGCTGATCTGCTCTGGTTGGAGCAGCTGTGAGTCTTGGCCATGAATGCACAAGTCTAATATGTATGTATGTGCATATATGTGTGTGTGTGTATATATATATATCACTATTCTATTTCCCTGAGTTGTTGCAGAATACATGAACTACCTGCCAGAAGAAAATGTATCTTCAAGCAAGTCCTTAGACTTGTTTAAGTATTAGAAAAAAACTACAAGGATATTCTTTCACTGTACCATCATATTTCTTTCTAGTACCATAACTTAGTCGTATGCAAACTACACAACCACAGAGCTGACTAACAAGTCACAGACTCACGTCACCCACTCCCCATGACCGTAACTCCTATTACTACACCCAGACCAAAACCCATGTCCTCATAAAATTGAAAACCTCTTTATCCCCAGATACCAGTGGCCATCCTCAAATACTCATGTATCTCACCTCCTCCGTTCTCAAACCAGCCTTAAGCTCGCTCGTTCTACACAACTTACATTCTTTACATATGCTACAACATGGCTCCCTTTCTTCCTAAAACGGCTCATTCCCTTCTCCACACACAAGTATGTCCTATACAGCTACTAGCTATAATCCTCCTAACAATTTGCCTTAGTCTCCAAAACAAGCATATATTCACACAGAAATCAATCAATCAATAAATAAGGGAAACTTTTGTTTGCAGCCCAAAGCATCCCCGTAAATTACAGCATGTGAGTAACCTACCTGCAATTTAGGGCGCTTATGTCTCTTACCAGTCCAGTACCCTGTAGTCCTTTTCCATTGCAGCAACAAGCCCAAGAGGATATTCCCTGGCTGCTGGTTCAGAAGACCAGCACGCTGGAAACACATTCCAAGCCAACAGTTCCCTCACAGGAACATTGTGTTGTTATCCTCTTTTCTTCGAATGAAAATGCATAAAACTTAAGCGCTTCTTACAGTCACAAACATGGCACCATAGCAGAAGTGTTTTTTCATGTAGTAATTTTGCTTCTGGCAGACAGCTGTGGCAGGGCCCCCAGATTTTGCCGTGTCTGAAGAAAACAGTGCCCACCGGCAGCACAAACTATCCCTGGCCTTGTACACTCCCTCCTCTCAGTCTCCGCTGCTGGGTAAGCGAGAGCTGAAACGAGAATGACATGGATAACGATAGCGAAAACTTCCTCTAAGCAAAGTAGTTTTGCACAGAAATACATGGCAGCCATCTCCAGTCAGGAGATGTCTACTCACAATTTCGATCAAGTCCCTTTTCTGATTTGGCGTATTTCACAAGCACAAGTGGGGCACGGCAGGACCAGAACCCATCTCGCAGGCAGGACAGACAAGTTAGAGAAGTGAGAACTGGTAGGCCGATGCCCTGACCCGCCTTCACTAATGCATCCCACATATACATCCCACAATGCGTGCGACCTCCTCGTGGGTCCTTCTCTTGCAGGGAAACAAGAATTAAAAGAAGTTCAGTCTTAACTGATCTAGGATCTGAAATAATATTCATAGTAACGTATTCTACATCTTGATAAACAGTATGAACCAGGTTGCAAGTTGGGAACTTGACTTTCTGATATAGTTATCTTCTAAATTTAGCTAAAATGAATATTAAAAGTAATTACTTTCATGAGAGAAACTTATTTCAGAATGTTTCCATTGTTATCAGAAGTTCATGAATCTTGGGTACCAGAGGAATCCCTTGGATTTTGTTCCATGTTTGAAATTTTTCCAAGACTTGGCATTCGGGTAGCAGTTGAAGTGAATGTATAGATTACAGATTAATCTCTAATCAGGCATTAAAAACATTCAATGTACCTTCTTGAAATGATTTAAAAAAACCTCAAACCAAACCAATCCTCCCCCGCCCCCACATTCCAGACGAACTTCCTACTGTCAATTATGTCTAATATATAATGCACACCCGCTTTGGAAATTCCATATTTGCCCTCTATGGAATTTGCAATGTCATTCTGCCATAAAAGCTAGAGCCTAGTAAAGGTCTGTGTACATATGTATATTTACATATGGGTGTGTTTATATGTTGCCATATATACATAAGCAAACCCCTGCAGTTGCCTCCAGTGTAAAGCATAGTAACCTGCGACAGTGTATAAGAAACTTTACGTATTTATTACAATTCCTGCAGTCTTTGATGCCATCACTAAAGGCAAGAATTCCCTTATCTTTAAGCAACTAGAAACTCTAAACTCTAGAAAGAGGTTCAGAAGTGCCTAAATCACAGCTAAGCATTAGACAGTGCTTTATGGATTATGGCCTGGAAGATGCTCTATGCCCAGTTACAGATACGCTCCCGAGCACGTAAGAATTTGAAGACAATCTGCGCATTAAAAAGCATTTCCAATGTAACACGTTCTATCCAAATCAATTACTTTCGGTGTCCTAACAATAACATTTGATAGGGATTCAGTTATATATAATACACTTTAAAATGAATTTGGGCACACTGGTGACAATGAAACCAGTAGTGGTACAGAAAGTTAATCCAGTACTTCCATATATAAGGATACCAATGTAATTAAGGGTTGACATAACTGAAAACTAAGTTTGATGCATTTAAGAACAGCCCCTAAAATTAAATATGACTATCAGTCTTGGCTTAACACGGTCTTAGGTCTGAAAGCACTAATACTTTGTATCAGTGCAGGTTCAAAGCAATTGAACCCTTCCTGTTTCCGGCTGCAAGTTAACTTCTCCAACCACTTTTGTAAACTGCGGAATCTCTTAAGCTGACACTTCAAAGTTAGATTCACGTGTTAAAGTGGAGTCCAACACTTACATTTAGACAAGAAATAATGTAAGCAAGGATCAGCAAATCCCTTCAGAGGTCTGTTGCACTCTTCCCAAACTGGTTAGGGGGTTCACCATTTCAACCTGGTACTCTTGGTACCTTTTCCCTATTGGAACATACATCCAGTACTACCCCCTTCATTTTTCTCATTAAAAGCTACCTTGCCGCCTTACGCTATACACTTCAGGAATGAAACGATACTGCTAAACCTAAGGCAGTGCAAATGAGAACACACAGCATAGTATGTTTGCTTGAAGAGTTATACATGTTCTCATTGATTCCTTTTGGTCTATCACATGATTTCAGGCTTTCCTTATTTGCCATCTGGTTTCTGTTTCAATCTCGTTTGTCTTCCATTTGGCTCGTGGCCTGCTTTGTTTTACCCCTCTCTCCCTACTGAGCACAACGTGAACTCTCAGTTAACTTTCAAAACCACACTGGTCACAGAACGATGCCAAAGGAATTTTATAGACTTTAAGACCAATAGGGAACATTATGGTCACTCAGCTTGACCTTCTCCATAACAGAGACCAAAGAACTTAACCCAGTGATTTCTATATCAAGCCTGTAACTTCAGTTTGACCAGGAAGCATCTTTAGGAAGGGTACTTATAAAGACTTACCGGATCTGTGTGATTGCATATGTCAGTTCTGACAGTCTTAGTAACAGCAGCAAGTAACAGTGAAGAGACAGTTGCTCAGGTTTACTCTGATGCTTAACATTAGCAACTACTTGGATGGTCAAAATGAACCCTTTAACAGCATCAGGATAGACAGAAGGATCAGGAGATGGTCCTAGAAGGGGACTTCTTCAGGGAGTGTGTAGAAGCAACATCTTGGGGGGCTGGGGGAATATATCAAAGCTTAACTGAGAGGTACTCCAAAACTAAGGCCTTTGCTCTTCACCTGTTTGCTAAGGTTGTTTTAGTTCTTCATTGCTCTGCCTCACCCCACTAGAAGATCAAGTTTTGCACAGCCAGGCTGACCGCGATATACAGATCTGTACTCTTCATCACGCTGCTTCTTTCTAACAGGAAACATACTCTTCTGTTAAACCTATCCTTACCTGCAACCAGCTCAGAGAGTCTCCATTTCCTGCTCCATCTGCTGGGGTCTGGCTGTCACAGCACGGGGCAGTTAGAACTGCCCAGCTTTATGGGCACCATCAATGCAACAGAGAGGACTGAATCAGAGATAAAAAGGCACGGGTCGTTTTCTTATCTTGATCACGGAAGTTCTGAGATATTTAAGACATTGAAACATGCCTCCTGCACACTTGCTTAGGCTGTCAGAAGTTGCAAATACTCATAAAAGATGTAATTTCTACGGCGCACAAAGAACAGCTTACTTTTTAAAAGCTGTTAGCTTTAAAATTTACTATCAAAGTTTTCTGCATTATGCTTTGACGCATAGACAAGTAAAAATTCTAATTTACATTTTAAAAATGTTTCTTCAGCAACAAGAGGTCAATAACATGGAAGCATCCTAAAAGGCCATTAGTCTTTTGCTTACACGGCTGTGGCCTTCCATTCCTCACTCCCTTCACGTGGTGACTGCTATTAATATGTGAGGCAGAGATGCTGCTGGAGAAGGTCAGTGCCAAAGGCAACGACGTCATTTTCTTTCACCAAACGCGACACAGAGAAAGGCAGCACTCATAAGCAACGTGTGATTCTCTTTGAGCACATGGAAATTACTGCTTCAGATGAATTGTCTGACCATAGTGACCCAGATATGTGCCGTATTTACCAGGCACCGGATGTATCCTGTGAAAAGCCCATCCCAGAGGTAAAGGCTGTGGGTTAAGAGCTGAAGCCAGACAACAAAATACCAATCAGGGTTTTGAGCAGCCAAAGCCTCAAGCCAAGGCTCAGGAAACAGGAGAAAACACCACTGACCAAAGCACAGGCTGTCCATCCAGCAGCAGCAGCCGCCCACCCAAAGCATCCCGTTCCGGCGCGGTGGCGAAGGGGCAGTCACAAGTGCAAGGGCACCTCTGTTCCAGTGTGAAAGCCACTACCCAGACACAGACACACAGGCCCTGTCTGGGAGGGTTTCTGCTGGGGCAGCTCTCAGCCAGCCCCGTACTGTGAGGCCTGGGAACCAGACATGCTTTGGTTTCTACTAACTCTTATCGCTTGCTAACAACAGCTAGCAGGTTCTTCTTAAGAAACTTAGGCTTGGACTATTTGTCAAATTTTTTAGGCACTGCACTAGACCCATGATTCTGGGTAACATCTGACGGTCCCATCAAGTTAGAACAAGACCGTTCCCCCGCTTTGGCAAGCCCGTTACAGTTTATAAGGCAGCAATGGGTTCTGAGTGCTGGAAAGCTGTCTGAATCCATGACAGAGAAGAGGAACCAAGCACCTCAAGGAACCGTGCACTACCAAGTCCTGCATTTCCCAGCAACCCCTTCACCTAGTTCTCTCGATGTGCACACAAAGCTGCGGTGTTTTGCTAACCTCACAGTGAGATGCAACAACTTTACATTGGCTATACATACCTATCATGGCACACCCCGCTTTGTCCAAGCGATAGAGTCATCCATCATATCTAACCTCCCCATCTACGCGCACCTGCCTAGCGCAGCAGTCACCGCGATGTCGAGGTTTGCGCTGAACAGAATCCTTCAGCCCCTCTTTCACACAGAGGGGCTAAGCTAAAGGAATGATTAAAGCAGCATTTGGGGTAAGACCTTAGATCATTTCTGCTTCTGAAAGTCCCTTTGCAGATTTAAGGCCCTGTATCAGGAAGCCGGTGAAATGAAGCCCTGCGCAGTGCCAACAGGCATGCCCACCCTGCCGTTAGGCACTTTGGAAAGCGTCTCTGCGTCAGAGTTCAATTTGGGCAGGACTGACAACTGCTTCTGCTTCTCCTACAGCAGAGCTCTGGGCTATTTTCATGGACCAGCACGATGTAAGATGCATGATCAAAGAAAGAGAAGTGGCCAACACTAACTTGAGCTAACACTAACTTGAGCTAGCCAACACGAATCCTCTTGTATTCCCATTTTTAGGGAACAAACTAAACTAAACAAGCTTGGCACGTAACCGATGGCTGGCCCAAATCTCCTTTAACAACCACATACAACCGGTGCTGGCCTTCAGCCAAACTTTCCACCCAACTTTGTGACCCAGCCACCTACAGCTAGGTTAATACAGTGAAAAACTGCCTCCTGGGAGAGTCTTAAATGCTTCCATTTGTTCTTAGTCTACCTAATGATTTCTTCTGCCTCTTTTCACAGTTCATTTGTAGTTAGATCTGGGAATGGTCCCAGCAGTCAAAAGCTGATCCACAGTTACCTCATCACCATGCCTTCTGCTTGCCCTTGGTCCTCCCTCCAACGTGATGGGTGGCAGTTCAGCGTACAGCTGAATGAATCAGGCCACCTGGCTTGAAGCTGAGAGCTAGAGTTGGAAATATTGGAAAGGTGGAAATTTTATTAATCTCTGACAGTAAAATGGAGCTTACCTTGCTGTTATTCTATTATCAGGAAAGCCAAGGTTTGTAGAAAAAGACTGGCCACTGCTTTGTAACCTCCATTTCTGACACGGAATGTCAGTATCTCCATATTGTTGCAGCCATGATGGAGAAGACATGGAAGCAAGCAAAAATTTTGGGAAGTAGCATGTTTCACTTGACCACAAATTTACAAGGTAACAACACTCCCCAAACTCCACCAGCAGCAACAAAGGGGGAAAAAAGAACAACTGCAAAGCAGCTAGTGTTTAAATACCTGCCATATTTCAGCAGTTTTCCATAAACAGGCAGATTAATTCTTTGGGATTCTGTCCTAACAGCACCACCTCCTGGTGAATGGACCAAAAAACCCCTCAAGAAGATCTGCCAAATAAACAACCAAAAATTCTTTAACACTGCCAAACCAATTTCTAATTAACACCTAGTACACCAGATCACGTTTTAATCCTCAGCTCCTCTCCACCCTCCAATTTCAAGGATACCATTCCAACTCAGAGCGCATCTCATTCCATCAAACTGCAATAGCTACAAATCCTGACGCGTATTTGGCACCATCTAATACCTACACTCCAGAAATCCTGGCACAGAGTTGCGGTGAAGCACTACAGCAGCTCCAGATCTCTGCTCTCACACAACAGTACCAAAGACAGAACTAGTTACTCTTCTTATGTTTCTTACTGTTCATTATAACACAAGCTCACAGTTTCCTCTTTGTCTTTTACAATCAAGCAACAACAGAATGAGTTACTGCTGCTTTCTCATTATCAAGCTTCTTCAGGCCTCAAACAAGACCTAACTTTACTAATGTGGAACAAGGTTCTCACTTTAGTGGGATTTAAAATACTCCGCTACAGTTCTACACACATGTATGAAAATCTGAATGTTACTGAACGTTGCACAAAAGTAGTGGAAAGGAAATTGGCTCCTTTAAAGCGTGGGCACCGGCAGGGACTGACCTTTCATGGAGAGTCGGCAGAATGAAACGCTCAAAGAGCAAGAGCTCATGAGTACTCAGAGGTAAATACAGATAGCTGACAGAGATAAGTGACTTTGTATATAGCACCATATATGAATGACTTGCTCAGCAAATGGCATCAGCCATACACACGTCTATTGTTATCCGTCCCATTGCAAAAATCAGACTTACAGACAAGTTTCTAGGCCAGTGGAACCACCACCTTGTAGCCATTCGCAGCAAGAGTGGATGAACTTAGCTGCTCTTCAAAGCTTTACTGTACCAGCTGCTTCTGAAGAAAGCTTAAGAGGAACCGATGTGTAAGGCAGACCTTCCCAATGCTTAGGTTTTATACTTGTAGAGACAGAGTTACAGTCTGTACACTTACCGTACAAAGGCATGAAAAAACAGATTGTGTAAAACGAACGCACACACAAAACAATACCCCTAGCAAAACACCTTGTTCCAACCGCGACAGTATGGGCAGGCGAGGAGAGATTCACAGCACTGGGGTGTAGTTGTAGTTCTTGGGAGAGACGTTCCATTTCCACCTGGGACTCCTACATTTGGTTTCATAATAATGACGTTTAGCATGCAAAACACCACTTCAGGAGTCAGTAAGGTAAGGACTGCTATTAAACAGCTCCTGCTAATTAACTGTGGCTGTTTTTCCAGCTACTGCAGACCCTGTCAGTGTGTTACCTGGAAGTCTGGGAAGAGGAAGCTGGTGTAACGAACATGATACCATCCACGAACGCTTAGATATTATTGAAGAGGTAAGAGCTATTGTGCTGGCTCCTGGACCTTACCAGACCTCTGCCCCATCTTTTTGGCCAAAGAAAAGAAAGAACAATGATGTTTCTAGACACTGTCCATTCTTGATTTTATCCTATTCAAGGCCTGACTTTTTTTCAGATGTGATGGTTTGTAATTATCCATGAAGCGATCATTACCAGAAACATATAATCCTGATGAATTCCAAGCAACTGATTAATCATTGACTATTACATATCAGCCTTTTCTAAAATGCTTAGAACTGTGCCTTTAGTATAACAATCTTGGAACTGGCACTTGTACAGTTAACCTGAAACCCACAGACTTGCCATGTGTCAGCCCATCATTCCAACCTTTCAATAAAAGGCCAGTAAAAACGTGATGAGTAACGTATGACATCCAAAAGGATAGCAGCTAGGCTGAGCTAGAAACAGCGCACGGGTGAGCGCAGGGCAAGACGAGTTCTCTTCAGCTATTAAGACAGATTCTTATTGTACCTACCAGCAGTGATACTTGATGGCTGCTGAAATCGTCCTAACCCTGGAGACAATCCAAGCCTTTCACATCTGCTCATGGCTAGGTGTGAATTCTGCGGGTGACTCCAAGAGGGACAGAGGAGTTTCTGCTCACTCCAGCAGACACTCAAGAGCTAAATGAACTCTATGACCAGGATTCTAGGAAAGCTACAATGTTTATTTGGTGGTGGGTTTTTTGGTTTGGTTGGTTTTGGATTTTTAGTCATGTGTGTCCGTTCTGTCCCATCTGTCCATCCCCCTGGTGTCTTAAGCACTCACAAGATAGGTGTCCAGTGCTAACTATTCCCAGCTGGGTAGCTGCCAAACTGCATGCCTGCTGTTGGGTTCTCAAATGGCAACATGACCCCTCTCCTGCTCTAGTCCCAGCCCTCTTCTCTCCACCCCATCAGCTCCTCTCATCTTCCGTGCAGATTCTTTTCTTGAATTCTTTTCTTGGTGGCTCTGAAATGAGAGAGATTTAAAAGCAAATTAATGCAAAGCTCCCTACAAGAAGTCAAACTATGGGTGATGCTTTATCCAGAGGTGCTGTAATTTAACCCTTGAGAAACAAAGTTTTAGTACTTCTTGCCACTAGAGGCCAGTGTAACACAAAAAATATTTAAATCTGCAATGCGCAATATGAATTAGCTGTTGACATCGTAGGGCATGAGATTTGTAGTTCTGCTAACACATTTGGTACAATTCTTTCCACTTGACCCTTTGACTACTCCCTTTCTCCGTGTCTCCCTTGTTTTCATTAGAAAGTAATAAAAACAGTGGAGCATCTAGAATCAGAAGTCAAATCACTCCTCAACATCATCAGTGAGACAACATCAAATATCCCCGTCGCTCCAGGAACCCCACTTATAGACATTCTTGATGGTAAGTATCCCCAGGGATATAACTTAAGTTGAAAAGAGTGTTACATATGTTATTACCAAATATGTCATCTTTTCTCCCCCCAAGATGTGGAATAATTCCTTCATTCAATTCAGTGCAGCTAAGGCCGCAGCTGAAATACTGGGTGTAGTTTTGAACCCAAGGTTTCAGCAACAACTAAAGAGAGGAGGAGAAGAAAAAAAACCTCCCACCAAACAAAAAAAAAAACTAATCAAGGAGCTAGATACATGAGCTACACAGAAAGGTTGTTTAATTTGGGGTGTTTCCTCTAAAGAATAAGGAAGTAGCCCATTGGAACGAGTAAGGCTGCCATGAAGGCAAAAGCTGTTTTCTACCCCATTGAAAAAGTGAATAAAACAAGCAATCAACAGTAAGAAAGACTCAAGCAAAACACAATGCAAAGCTTTCTTACAAGGACAGTGAACCGCTGAAATGGCACGACTAGTTTCTCCGACACCAGAAGTGTTAAACCTTAGAACAGCAGGATGGACAAAGCAATTTCAGTCTCTTTCAGATCTAAGATCCTGTTATTCTTTAGTTTCATGTGTGACAAATGAAACCAAGGAGGGCAATAAAATACAAAAAAGTTAGTACAAGTATTACCATTTTGGTATCTTAAATCCAATTTTGACACACAAGGCCCCCCCCTCTCCCCCCTCCCCAGTAATGTGTTTGGAATAAATTAAACCACATCAGAAGTTACTTGGATAAGACCATCTATTTTAAGCAGCTTCTTATAATGGTCTGTCCTCTGCACTCTGCCCAAATATCAGTAGTGCATTCAACAAGGTCAGAGACACTCCTGGTGGAAAATAAACCTCTTGTGGAAAGGTATGAGCATCCACGGATGTGTTTATGAAGTCAGTGTTGGGATTTTTGTTCATTTAAGATGTACATACACAAGTGCCCGCTATAGTGCACTTAGAAGGCGAGGTCACAGTAGACAGCAGCAGAGTTTATGTTGGTTTTCAGTTCTTGCAGCTGGCAATATGGATCTGGTCACCATGACTGATACATCCTCACCAATTTGGTTATTCATTAAAATTTTCAGTTTTCTGTGAGGGGCAGTTAATAGGTAACAATTAAGTAGCTCCCCTGAAATAATTTATTTTTAAAAGAAAATTATTCCAGTAAAGTGTTACAGTGAACTTAAAATGGAAATCTTAAGTCAACCTTGGCACGTTTGCAGCACATCTATAGTAAGTACTGCTCAGATGGAGGTTGTGACAACTGCCAAATCGCTCGAGAATTGCAGATAGGACCTTCTTTTGGTGATTCGATGACCAAAGCGAGAATTCCCCTCTTTAAAGTAGCAAGATTCATGTTTTAAACAATGTTTATCCACAAAGATTGATCCTGATCTCATAAGAGAAAATAATTACATCAACCCTTCTCTATGCAGATACCAGCTGAGCACTGCGAAGACAGAAGACGGCTGAATGTAACAGTATGGTTGTCATGAACAGTTGCACTTTTGTTCATTTAATAAGCTTCTGTTTCCAGACTTTGAGCAGGGATGAACAATCCTCAGCTGTAGTTTGCCTTCTGTATTCCTGTGCTTTATAATAAACAGGTATTTGCTTTTAGATACCATTTCAAAGCTTTGTATTTTAAATGTTTCAGCAGCCCTACTTAATCAAAACTGCATTTCACGTACAGTACACTCAGTAAGAAAACAAGATCAGGTGGGGTGTAGGACTAAAGCACAGCCAACAAACTTCCCTTAATTCAAAAGCTTACTCCTTCCCCAGCAAAGTAGTGAACTCCTGCTATCGGTGTAATCAATGAAAATACACTTTCAGCTGTAATTTCCTCTCAAGATACGCTTAGGTCGTCTGACAAAAATGAGTGTATGGAGTGGCCTGGCTTCGGACGTAGTCACACTGCTGCCATTGACTGAAACAGGAGTTCTATCTCTACATCCTAATCAGAACTGGGACTAGTCAGAAGGTGTCATTCGGACGCACAGCCACCTTATTCTGGTATCTTTATGCTCCTTTCCTTTGCTGTAATGCAAGGGAAAGGATGTAACCCAGAAATAATTCCAGTATCCACCCCATAACACCTCCATTTTTTTCCATGACAAATGGCAACACAACTTCTTCTAGGAAAAAGGACCTGCCTGACCTTTACAGAATGGAGCGGGAGCGTGTGTATGTACGTTCTTGATTGACAAGCAGTCTATTTTCACTGATCTTGCTCCAAACATCTTCCTTCTCTTGAACATTTTTTTTCTTTACATGTTCCTCTTTTGAGAGCAACCAGCTAAAGAGACGTCATCCATGCTGGCAGAGAATAAAAATTCAGAGTTCCAAAAGTCAGATAAATTACAACACGCAAAATGAAAATACTGAGCAGTAACTACAGATTACATATATCACATGTGCTGTTGATGAGCAATGTCTGTACAAGTCCCAAACTCTTGTCAACACAACAACTTCTGAATAATTCTATGGATTCAAGCACAGAACTTCTATGGAAAAACTAAGTTATATAAACTGAGTCACCACTCACCCGTAAAACCAACATGAACACCAAAAAGCATAGTCTGCAAAGAGTCAGAAGATAGACAGCTTTAATTTCATAATTTCTTCTTACATACATATATTTAAGGCACAATCCAACACCTTAAAACATTAACTATAGAATCCTTCCTCCTGACAACATTACTATTGCCTTGTAACAGCTGCCCTAGCAAGAATGAAATGTGGAACACATCTTCCTTAAAAACAACCAAGGAAAGAAAACGGAACTTGACAAAACTTCTTTAAAACAGTCTTAACTAGAGACGAAATCTCAAGGCTGTTCTCTCCACATATCCGAAGTAGGCTAGCATGAAACCAACTCTGCATACAATATATATAAAACTTGCATTAAAATGCTACGTAATGTTTATACAAAATAAAACTTTAAATCATACAACTGTGATTTTTTTTTTCCCGTAAAACAAATGTATTAATTCAGCATAATATAAGCAGAAAAGAAATAATGACCTGTCATCCATGGATTGCTGAGAGTACTATACAGAATCCTGAGCAGATGGCACATAAGCTTGATATTGATATTTTTTTGGCATTTATTACCTACTATTTTTGAACTGAAGGGAAGATATATGCAATATTATCTTTAAAAATATAATTGCTTTAGAAGAAACAGGTCATTAATATTTACTTTTGGAGAAAAAAGGATGCTTTAAAGAAAACCTGTGAAAATAGCAGCTTTTTAAAGAAAAGCTCAATGCGCCATTTAGTCATTTCCACCACACAACTTGAGTAGGATTTTCCGGTAGTCTCCTGAAGTATCACCCTGGAAAGAAACACAGAAAAAGAAAAGTTGAACACTTGAGCTTTGAAAGAAGAAATAAGTGTAAGCATCCTAAATACAACATTAACAACCAAAAGATACAAAACCAGGGCTGAAAGAAAGCAGGTGTTCACCTCTTTAAAAAAAAAAAAAAAAAAAAAAAAAAAAAAAAAAAAAAAGAAAACAACAGCAGCCTGATAATTAGAAATCACTCAAAAATACACAGTAAAATCTGCTTCTTCTGTAACTAGAACCAAAAGTGTCCATAGAGAATATATTTCTTTAGCAAAGTGAATCTGGTATACAGGCTTGACTACTTACTTGGGAATAGTCTGTTTTTCAGGAAAAGGTATGAAAATATGGAAAAATTAATACAGAAGTCCTTTGCCTTGCAGTAAATATGGATATTTTTCCAGGGGCAGCAAGTGAAAGTTTACTGTTTATTATGTTAAATATTAAAAACAATGCCCTGATATCAAAAGATCTAAGGGGATGTTTTTCCACAATTAGAACATCTCTTTCATGCTGTGGGTAGTGAAAGTCAGTATGGATGTACGCACAAACATACAATTAATCACAGAAGGCCCTATTAGCTGAGTTTTGCCTGGTGACCTTATGAGTAAGAAGTGTTCCCTGGGAGCTGCTCATTAGCTAGTTTTGGTTGATGAGGCTTGCCAAGCCTTTTCATGCCACAGTTTCGGCTACTGCATTTACCTCATCCTTCACCTTCAGGTATGACTGAACACTCTGTTGTCCAGATCAAAATTATTACTATAGTGACAAAGAGACACTTCAAGGATCAGGATAAATCTGGTGCGTGTGTAAAGAACAATCCGCAAAATATAAAATATTCCTGCTTATATATGAGCTGAAAGGAAAGAACTGCTGTCCAATTAGGAAAAAATAGAATTAAAAATTTTCTTTGCAAGGATGGTCTCTAATTTTACAGAAATAAGTAGAGTTTACATACACATAACTGCGCACAGACATGCCCCATGTTTACTGAAACTAAGTTTTGAGTAAGTTCAGCCCATTAAACAGGTATGGCCTGTTTCTGGTTCTGAACAGTAAAATTATTTTAATGCCAGATCAAAAAGCAGGAGAGGGGGCACTCCAGAGCTACACACTTGGAAGAAGCTTGTACTAGGTGATCCTCTGTCGCACACGGACAGAAAGACCACATAGTTGGTGGCAGAAGCCCCACATCAAGATTTTTTGGCACACACTATCCTTCACTATCTTTTCATGGTTCCTTTCAAGCACCACCAAGTTGTAGCCCATCGGTGTCAACAGCATAAGGAATAAACAGGGGCTTAACAGATTTGGCATCTTCATTACAAAGTAAACATGGCACTACTCACTCTCCTCCAACTCTTACCGCCCTCCCCACTGGCCAGGAATCCTCCTGGCTGTTGCAACAGCTGTTAATAGCAGTAGTAGGGTGGATCAACTGCTAAAGAATCTGAAGTTTAGTCTATTTCCAAAATCTTGTACTTTCAAGAGAAAGAGGGGGCAATCTTTTAAAACATACTAAGAGCTTTAAAATCTTTCAACGAACATGAGGTAGAGCACCATTGTAACTTAACTGGAGGACTACATGGTTTCTCCAAGATCATATACAGAAACTGGGACAGATACCAGACTTAAGCCCAGGTCCCTGAAATCCCTCTGGACCAATTCCCCTTTCCTTCCTTGTCTGTTGGCTTCCTACCTATCCCTAGCTCACCTAGCCCCCATGCAAAAGCAAGTGGTGTGTCTTCGCTGGTACTTCAGCCACCACTCTCCTGACCAATGCAGCAAACCAAACGCAGCCAGCTACACTCACTGCAGCTATTCAGTGCAAGGATTCCTGTTCCGTTAGCAGTAAGGGTGTCACGGTAGGCAAGATAAAATCTCCAAGTCTTACAGTGATATCTGTGTAGAGGGATCTGCCATACATCCGCTTGTATTCTGCACGTATGTCCAGCAGGTCAACCTCGCTGCGTGATACCATGATTCGAATCAGAGTTCTGTCTTTTGTTCCTGCTCCCTGAAACAAACAAGACAGCAATATAATGTATTCATAACATGCGGAAACGCTGGATGATAGAGCACTAGTAAAAAAAATAAAATATATCATCACCCCACAAACGGCCAACTGTTTACCAGCATAACCCCATTGACTTCAATAAGCTTGAACAGAATTTGGCCTATCATGCTTTAATAAATTAAATTTACTGGTAGGACACTAAAGGTCATTTCTCTGCACAAGAATAGCTAGAAAAATAAAAAAAGGGGGAGGGGGTGTTGTCCGAGGGACAGGGGGTCAGGAGAGTTTCCTGAGTTTAATGGCCTATTTATTTCAGCTAGACCTCCCTACTTAAAAAATATATAAATTTCAACGAGTCTTAATCATATTTGTGTTTCACCAAGTGAAGACTTTATTTGTTTAAGGTATGGTTATACACATCTCTTTGTTAAGTGGATCAAATTAGTTACATTTTTCCAGCCTTTGATAAAAACGACTGCATCTTGTTAGTCATCTGCCCACTGAGAGGTGTCATACGTTCAGCTGAAAATTAATTCCAATAAGCTGTACAATCATTTCTAAAAAAAAAACACGCTATAAGTTTATGTATCTTGTCACAGCCACCTACCTTCATAGCTTTCTGCAATCTCTCTGCAAAAAAAGCTGGCGTGTTCTTGAGGCACTTAACTGCAAAAAGAGGCAGTATTACAGAAATCAGGTATTCCTCCTCAATCAGAACTCCCAGTAATTTTTTGAGCTTACCCTAGATAGTCACACGCTTTAATTTTACATAAGCATACTCTTGATACAAGGCAGCTTGCACTCCTTCAGTTAGTCACTAAAATGATTTTTAATCCAAACAATAGCTGCAATAAAGTTAAAGAACGTACTACACTTCATGGCTCAAAGCAAATGTTTCCGTCACTGGAAACCATCTAGTGTGAAGCATCCATAATCATTCTTTGAAGTCTACTGAACAGGTTCTTGCTTATGAAGGGGAAAGAGGCGATGGGGAATGGGCAGAAGGCTTGAAGGAACACACAGTTAATGTTGCTCCTGGATTTTCCCTAATTTAAGAATTCTTAGGCCATGCATCTGCAAGGTATGACGAACATAAGCCCTGTCCTAATACAAGCTGTGAAGCCACATATGATAGAAACATCACTCTTATTTTAATTACACTTTTTTTAGCAATGAAGTTCACTCCTGAAAAATTCTTGACGTGCTTATTTAGTAATGACTGGATTTCATACTTAATTAGCATAGGTCATTAGAAACTGAAAGAGCAAAATCTAAATCAAATTACTGTCATGTTAATCAGGATAATGAAAGAATCCTCCATCACTCATCAGAATTAAAATCTATATATTAATTCTATGTTGGTTACAAGTAAACAATCATGCAATCTGTGGCAAACTACAGAAAAAACCCCACACCCGACTTAAATTTTAGAGCATAAATGGTATCAAAGGCAATCAAGTAAAATCAATATGGGACAAAACGGGTAAACCTAAATACGCATTTCACAGCAACACACGTTCTATATAGGGAAAAAGTACTTTTCTGAATAGGAAAATGTAGATGAGAGATAGCAGTCCACCACACACAATTGTCAATGATACATATAATACAATTCAAAAACGAATGACAAATGAAATGCATGTTTCTTTATCACTCTATTTAGCCAAAACAACACACTTGCACTTTAAGATGTTTGAAGATGTTATTGTAAGTTACCAGTTGTACAATCCAGAAAGCTTTAAAGAAAATAAAATTAAATATTTTCAATTAGAAAAATCTTTTTTTTTCCTGAAAGTAAGGTCCACAGAACAAATGATGTTAACATCATTGACTGATACAGATATATATGTGTCTATATGTGTATCAAAAAAACCTCTATTCAAAAAAGGAGTCATTCAGTGAATATTAGTGACAGTTTTTCTCAAAAGGCCATTGACTTGTTTGGAAGCTACAGTCCCAATTCTGAGTCTGCATCTACATGGAGACCTGTCAAGCGACTGCAAAGCTCCATGAAGTCAAAGGCCTTCCAAACTCTGCCAATACAGTTTCTTTACCGAGGCGATCTTTTGCTACAAACACTGGGAAATATCTCTTTTCCCCAAGTTTGGTTTTCTAACAGTACTTTTTGAGGTGACAAATTCTGAATCCGGGAAACGGTCTGCAAATGTATCACACCAACAGAGCTGGACCCCATTTGCCTCATTAAAGGCCACTATAAGTGACAGTTTGGCCAAGAAAAGTTCTTGCAAGAGCAATAATTACATAGTTTACATATGGACGAGGCAGGATTGGAAAAATGAGGCTTTTTAAATTGATTCCCATTTTGCATGATTTTGTTAGAAAATTCCATGAAAAAGATCTGTTGTGGTTGAGCCAAATGTCCTCCCCCATCTTGCTGATACAAAGCACATTTTTCCTATTTATTTAATTGGATATTTTTTTTTTGTTCCATCACTTGTCCAGTCACTACCATATTCAAAACAAAAGAACGCACAGCAGCTCTAGATACCACAGTAAATTCATAGTTAGAAAAAAGAAATGGAGATGTAAAGAAGTAGTCTTGTCTAACAGACGAGAGACAAATGACAAGGGGAGGGGGGATATAACCACAATTTTATCTAGACTAAAACATTCCAAATGAAACTACTGCAACAACTTGAGGCCTTGTTCCGACCTCATAGAAACTAATGTCTACCTCCCAAGGGATAACTAGACCTGAGGTAAGAGTCTTTACTCTTCAGAAGTACTGGAGGCAATTAAAACCCAAAGATTTAACAAAGCTATAATCACTGTGGTAAGGTGAAATGTGGTAAGGATAACCCATTTGTAACCAAATTTAAGTTTTCTTTCTACTAAAAAGAGATAGAGGTAACTGCCGCTACAACCCTGTTAGAGGGTTAATGCCTACATTATGCTTGATTTCCAAAGCTGTCCCGAATATTCCATTCTCACTGACCCAGCGGTTGGTACAAGTTGTCATCATTTCTTAAAACAATACCAAGTATAGTTAATAACTCTCTCCCCACTTTAACATCTGAAATTTAAATTCTGCAGCTGCCTGAAGCAAAAGCTTCAGCTGTCATTTTGAGATGAATTAAGTGCCCTGCATTACTAACCACAAGTGACTTCACAGAAAGCTTAACATAAAAAGCAGAAAACTGGAATTACTACTAAGAACAACATCCTTAGCTGGAGTCAGAGATGCCGCCATCTCAGGCAGCTGTAGTGGAATACCAGGACTGAATTTGCTGAGACAAGACATACCTACTGCCAGCATGCCCTTTTCCAGGTCTCCAGACATTTCACGACATATGCTTTTTTCAATGTCCCGGTTACACATCCTCTGGTACTCGCTGAAAACTGTTAATGGAGGAGAAAGATCTCAGGAGTCAGTCTCACAGAAAGAGGCGGTACTGGCACATGCTGAGTGGGTTCGTTTCAATTGCACTTCTCAACTTGATATACAGCGTAGTCACACAGGTGTTAACATCTCAAAGACTAATGCTGTGTTATCAACCATATTGTTCCACTTACATGTCATCATGCTCCTTCTAGCTTGCCTAGTTCTGTTCTTATTTTTAAAGGGCTAGACCATGAAACCAGTGCAAGGGAAATAGCAAAAATTCTTCTAGGAAAGCTTTGGTGTCAATAAGACCGCAAAGAAAACATTGAGGTTCTCACACACACCTCCATTCCTTTCCTCTCCGTCTAGGTGCCTCAATATATAGCACATTTCAAAAGTTCTATGTAGTTACTAAAACATTTCCACCACTACAGAGTGATGTAACACCTAGTAACTAGCAAGTGAAAGGGAAAAGTAAGTATTGCGTGTCTTGGGAAGGACTGTGCATGTCTTGCGCACATACAGGTATGCCAAATTGAAACAATTCTAGTTTTTCAATTTTTTTTTTTTCTTTTAATCAGAGAAACATCTGAACACGTATGACCTCTACCTGCTCTGATATTTAAGAAAGACGATCGTAATGTGCAGCTCTTGTGTACCCTTTCCCTCAGCAGAACTCACCCTGCTTTTCATTGAGGTATCATTACACTCATTTTGCAGATGGGGAAAATTCAGGCACAGAGCGGTGTTGCACATTTTTGTCATTACATACAAGAGAATCAAGTTACTGGTTATGTCGAGGACACCATTACCTGCTCTGAGGTGGGCCCTGCTTCTTGTGCACAGAATGGCATTGAATTTAGATTCATCAGTTCCTAGACGGTTCTCTCCAGCTGCATACAGCTCCTAAACATAGAAGAGAATTCACATTTCGTTACTCAGGTTGAAAAGCTGAGCTATAGATCTGCTTCCTTACAGCAGTGAAATGGAACATACAAAAAAAAGTATCAGGGCAAGAGTTACTAGGTCCAAGTAAATAACAGGCAAAGGCTAATGCAGGTGTTGAATAGATTAAAATTTAATCCACACACGTATAACCTCAAATCTCTTTGGACCATTCCCTTAATAAGCAGCACAATGAAGTCACTCAACACCTGGAAAAGCCAGCGAGTTGACAGAATAAGAGAGAACAAAGAAAACCCCTATGGACGCTATTCCCAAGAGCTTCATCTCTGTAATGAAGCGACCTGGCTATAATGCTCCGTCAGGGCTTTTCATACCACTTCCGTCCACTGAAACGTAAGTACCACATCAGGAGAAGTCACAAGGTGTCCAAAGCTAAGAGCAAGCAGCAACCACATAGCCAAATTTCAGTGTGTTGAGTTGACCATACTTAGAAATGACAAAGAATTTCTACTGACCTGCACATCTTTTTGGACAAGAGACATGTCAACACTTGTACTTTCATCTCTGTTTCCCTGGAAGAATTTGAAGATACAAAAGTGTTATTGGTGGGCTTAAAAAAAAAAAGACACAAAACCCCCTACAAAAACCAAAACACAGTAAAACCAACAACAAGAAAACCCAACCAAAACCCCACAAAAAACAAACCAAACAAAAACAACAAAAGAACAACCAAACACAAGAAACCCACAACCCATAAACAAACTACAAATACATACACACGAAATCAAAACTCCAAATTCCTGGCATGCAAGTACCTGAGAAAGTGAAATTAAAAGCCTCTGAAAGTGTCCAGATGTGTCACTTTTTATTGCTTCCTCCAGAGTTTTCTTAAATTCTGGAAGAGAGACAGAGTTATGAATCATCATACGACCCTGCTCATTTCCTAAGTTCATATTGTCAGTCAGGAAGAAAAGGAAGAAAATTTTGATGGAACTGTAACAAATCTAACCTGCTTTATAGACCCTGTTGAGCTCCTGAATATGCTCATTACTGCGAGAAGCTAAGATTTCAATGAGACAATTTTCATCTGTGCCGACACCCTAAAACAAAGCAGAAGGAGAAAACACACTCTTCAGATTCTCATCTTACTTCTACAGCCTAGTATAAAAGGAATGTAATAAAATTATACAGCAATATAAAATTCAGAATATAATCTTGTTATAGAAGTCAAAAGCAAGTAGCTTAAATGCTACTTATAACATGTTTCCAAGACACAGCTATGTATTAGAGATACAAATTAAACAGACAAGTAAAATTTTAAAATCTGATTTTGTTGTCATAATGTCATTCCCTCCAGATTTTAGGCATTCTAAGAATCAATTTTTTCTGCCATTAAAGATGAATTTGTTAATTCTAACAGGAAACTTTCACCAACTAATAGATAGCAGTTGCAATTACAATACAGCTAATAGTATTTCATCCTCCATTCATTAAAATTGATGGCAAAGAACACGTAAATGTACATACTGCCTCAGTAATGGAAATATTTATTTCACCTTCATTTAAAGATTGTCTTGAAATACAAATGCTTGACTTGTTTTTATTTTTAAAACTTAAAATGTTCTTAAAATAATCTGATTGCTTTAAAGTACACAATACTTCCATAATATTTTAGAAAAGGTTCAGCATGGGCTAGGAAATCCACATTTAAAGTGGGGGAAAAGATAAAAAGAAAGTACATCCTGCCCAAAATATTTATGAACCTAGTTTTCTGAACTGTTCTTGAACACTGAGTGTGAAGTCACTGGAAACTCTAAGCTCAGTGGTTTTATAATCAGTTCCATCGCAGCTCTAAGCAAAAACCCATTAACAAAGGTGCCCCACGCAGCGGCTGGCTTACAAGAGAGCCACCTCAGCAGCTTACTCAAGAGTACGCAGTAAGTGAGCTGCAGAGACTGTTAGAACTCAGTTTCTGCCTTTTTGTGTATTTATTGATGTATTTTTGTTACAACACATACCTACGAAACACTCTTTAACTTATGGGAATAACATTTCTTAATTTTACTATCATATACCTCCAAGAAACAGGGTACAGATCTGTCAAACAGTGGGCTGAATATCTGAACAGATAGGAGGGAATGCAAGTTCAAGCTTTTAAGTGACTAGCAAAAATTTTACCAAAATTTTTATTTCCTCTGTCTTACAAATTTGTATCTCCTACACAAACCTTTATAGCTTCCTTGATTTCATATGCATCAAACATGACTGGTGTCTTCATCATTGCCAAGATTGTCCTCTCAAAGTTACCTGATAGCTCAGACTTGAGATCCTTGATCAAATCCTAATGAGAAGAGAAGGAAAAAAATGCATAAAGACCAAAACTGACAAATGTAAGCACCAAAATTGCGGAGTTTATTTAGAATTCTTTATGGGTAAGCATCAACAACATGTCTTCAAAGTAAAGCTATTCCACTTAACAGCACTAAACCCAGCATAATATACATCTAGGTAATTAAGGTCTAATTAAATAGACTGCACAGACCAAAGAGTCAAAGTAACCATTTAGTAGAGAAACTGCTTCATATATTTCATCTGAAGCACTGCATAAAAAAGTCAAGAGTGGGTAAAAACGGAACCCTAAACAGGCTATGCCTTGTGAACCATCTTCCACTTAAACAACTTCCAATCTTTCTTTCCAAACGCTAAGTCTCATGACTTCCACTGAAGGAATGCAGGCTCTTATTTCTTCTTCCTTCTGTTTTCATGATGCATTTACCTTTCCATAAGCTGTTTTGAAAGACAGGATGATCTGCTGCCGTTGCTTGTTCGAACGACTTCCAAGACAATCAATAATCGCCTGCTCATCGGTTCCTGTACATGCACACAGACACCACAGAATGAGCATGCACGTCATGCGAGGACTCGGCTTTCTGTTTCCATTTGATCCTCTCTCTTCTAAACCCAACTGAATGACACGCAGGCCTTGAATTCATCTACAGTGCCTCCTCTTGTGTACAACCACCGACCTGCAAGCTCTACTCCCAATCACATAGTAATACAAAACAAACCCCAAAACAAAATACCAAACTCATGATGTTGTTTATGCCTACAGGAACTTCCAATCATTCTTCTGATAACCAAGGACAACCACAGGTGAACTAGTTCATACAGTGCATGTGTAACAGTGGAGAAAGATCAGTGCTGAATCAAAGCTGCAATTCTACTTTTAACCAAAATGTAAATCCACAGACTGCTCACCAAATCCCTTCATGGCCTTCCTTAACACTTCTGCATCCTTCAGAGGGTCAAATCCCGGAGCATCAGTGATTGTGCCTCGGTTTCCATACTAAAATCAGACCAAGTTGAGTTGCATATTAGCGTTAATCAGTAAAAGACTGTGTTTTACTACTTAGGAAAGATGACCACTGTTAACAATTTTCTTTCTGTTGGAAAAGTAACAGAGAAAATTCAAACAAACCCCACCTTGAACTATTTGTTCATTTCTACATCCAAATTATGATAAAATGGAAGGTCGAGAAGGTTCACTGATATTAATCCTGACATCCAATAACTAGGGTTTGATGAAACTGTACATACAACTGGCAATACTTCGTTTAGAAAAGGCAAATTCCATTAAGTTTGAATTTACAGCAAATCTATCTTGGATAATGTGGTAAAACAGCATTTGTTTCAAGTTGTGTGAGCCTATATTGGTTGCATTTGGAAAAGATCCATCTCTCTCTTTAGTCAAATTGCTTTTCATGACTTTCTTTTCAATTTTAGGGTCAGTATACACTTATATACATGAAGAAAATGTAGAGAAACATATACATGGTCACATCTCAAAACAAAAGCACTGAATGCTCTTACTGTGGAGAGAGAATGCCCTTACTTACAGAGACCGTGGGCCCTGTAGTTCCTGGGTAAGAGGGCATAGATGGAGTCACAGCTGGGCCTGGTGGATAGTTTGGCATGGGCTGCTGCCCTGGGTAAGATGCTGGTGGTTGCCCTGGGTAGCTCATAGGCTGCTGACCAGGTGTTGGTGTGGGCTGGCCTGGCACGGGGCCGGCTGGGTATCCTGGGTAAGCTGG
>KL272671.1:70329-81512 GCA_000699545.1 Podiceps cristatus
CTCCAGGTGGAGGATACCCTCCATAAGAGGGCTGTTGTCCTGATGGAGGTTGCCCAAAGCCACCTGGAGGAACCGGAGGATAACCGCCGGGTGTTGAAGGATATATGCCCTGTGGTATGTTTGCCCCTCCAAAGGTTCCTGCCAGGCTGGATGCCTACAACGACAGCCAATAAAGCAAGAGATGGGAAGGTATACAAGCAGTTGTGTTTCAATAATGTGCTTAACACAATACAACCACCCTCGCCACCAACACTAAAGACAGGTAGTTCTGCATCTGCAAAAGAACTTGACAATAATCATGTATTACTAGCAAGCAAGATGGAAAAAAACCCTCTATTCAGCTGACTTGCTTTACTCTAATCTGCCATACATCAAAAAGCAGAACCAAAGACACAATTAATCCCAGCCACACAAAACTATGCTTATCCCTTCGCTGTCCATAGCTACCTTACACGACCACAGCGTCATCCAAATGCAGGGCTTTGCTACGAACAACCTCTAGCTGCTTTATGATGCACTGGATGCATTAGTAGTTTAAAACTAGCAAGAGTTCCCAGACTACATTTGTAAAGACATCTGCAGAAACTTCCACAAAGATACTCCACTCCACATGCAATATTGTCTTCCCACGTGAGACACTCCGACCCTCTTCTACAGAGGAACCAGAAGAACTGACATTTGAAAACTGCAGTGTTCTCGGAACCTAGTTGCTGCAGCTATTGCTATGTGCGCCCTGGATAGTTTGTTGCTCATTTTGACTGCTGGCTGCCAAGTCACTTCATTTAATCGTTGCCTCAGAAGGGCATCTATAATGCAAATGTCTTCCTACAAACTGTGCAGTTATTATGCAGCATAATAGACTTCTGAAGACTAAGTTGTCAGAAGTGTCACTCACTCCTACACTATGCCAAAAAAAAAAAAAAGTCACAATGGAAAGTCCGCATTTTCTTCAATCAATGTAGGTTTTTACTGCCGTATGTTAAACACCAGTGCTTCTAAGGTATAGCTGATCCCATATTCTTTTCAGGGATGAGTCATTGATGCCTCAAATTGCACAGCCTCGTTCCTTGTTCAGCCAAGCCAAAATCCAGGTAATAGGCAAAATCTGGACTGTGTTTGCCAATGTGAATATATTAACAGTGGATACTCAGTGTTAATAGTCTGTTCCCCTATTCCTCTGCACAGCAAAAGCCAAGTTATATCACTTTCCTGTCCATGACTTTTAAAGTTGGGCTCTTAACTTGACATTTAACTAGTGGTCTGTATTCCTAAAATAAGGAATACCTTGCAGTAACCATTTTCTTCAACAGATGATATTGAGTGCTCAACACCTAAACAGACTAGACATAAAGGCACAGAACTCAAGCAATAAACTTCGCAGTGGCAAAGCCAGCAACACATCTTTGCACTTAAGAAAGTCACGGTAAAACATTAAATGAAAGCAAACTCACCATTCCAGCCATCTGGTTGGGATTGAACTGATTGGCATAGCCAGCCACGTTTTCCAGACCAATTGGAGGTGGATTTGAAGGTGGATAGGCAGCAGCACCCCAAGGACTGCCACCTGAAATCAAACAGCCGTGCTGAAACAAGAAACTACACCTTCTTTAACTTACTGCTTACTATTTGCATTTCTAATGTAACATCTGTTCAATGGTCTGTTAATGGTTGGACTTGATGGTCTCTTCCAACCTAAAGGCCTCCATGATTCTATGAATACTAGCAGTTTGGGAGAAGGAAAATCAGCTGAAGAGGTGCAGGGCAGCAGTGCAATTATGATACAAAGAGAAGCCTGATTTCTAATCACGCCCGTTATCACCGAATATGTAAGTTCTCATTTAAAACAACTCTAAACATATTTGAAGGTTAACACTCAAGAGTTAACAGTGTAAACACCGTATTTTGATTAGAGAGTAGTTTCTCTTAAACTACAAGGTTGTCTGGGTATTTCAGTAGGAAGACGTTAACTCCTTTCAGGCTGCTAATTTGAGAGAAGTCTACAGGGCATGACACAGTGTACGTTCACATATACCCAAATGACAAAACTTGGCTGCACACAGCGGTACAGTCTTCTCCGCAGAGCAGGCTAACTAAGCCAGAGCATTCTGCTGAGAAACAGGATTTATCCTCCCAGGCTAGTTCAGCTTCTCACTGCACGCTGCTTCCCCTTCCTGAGTTAGCTTGCCTAACCCCATGTTTCACCATACCCATATGACTCCAGCCCTTTCTTTCTACCAACAATGCTAACAATTACGCAGTTTATTACCAACAACTATAAAGTGCACCCTGATACCAAGCAGTAGTTACGTATTTCATCAGCTTTATATTATTATAGATACACTTTTTAACAGCCCTCTCCATACATATACAACCATCTCCCATATACATACATATACTCCCTTCTCCCATATAAAACCATCTGCCTAAGAACAGTGAATTCGGGATAATGTTATAATTAAAGCCCTAATTTTATGTGGGATATGGTTTTAAAACTGTGTGACTGATTTCTCCCCATACTCATTTTTCTCACCAGTTGTCTTCAAGACTCAGTACTGACAGGACACTGTTTCTTGACATTTATTGACTTGGGTCCAATTACAACCATCTCCTAGTGCTCTGTTCTTCATTTGAGATGAATGAAAACGGTAACACATGGAAAAGCGCCCATATTACATAAATCAGAATCCCCAGCCAAGATAAAACAGGACTTAACAAGAGAGCACAGAAAGCTTCAGTGACTCCAGAAAACCCTCTCTGCAGTCATCTTCTTTGTCCATGCCACCTTTCCACTCCAGATAGGACCACCACTGCCATTTACTGTTTGCTTCATCTAAACAGCTTACCTGGGGCTGCTGGTGGATATCCACCCGCTGGGGGATAGCCAGGGTAACTCATGGCAAAGGTCTGAAAAGCATGTGTGACACAGTTAGTTTCTGTAATGCTTCACTAATTACACCACATAAAATTAACAGGCAACATGCTTGCAGTAGCCAGTTACTAAAATTTAGACATAAACAGCACAAGTTGCACAGGCTTTTTCCCTGGGAAACCTCTTCCCATTTGCTTTTGCTGGACCAATAAACACGTTCAGTTATCTAAGCAGTTGTAGAGTCACTCCTCAGACTATTTTTCTTATTTATTTCAGTCACTACTTACTGCTTACTTTGTCTATTATGGTGTTCAGGAAGTATTATTTGAAAATGCTTACTTCACTATGCTACTGAAGCCTCAAGGAGTTTGCAAGCTATACAGAAGAGCCTTATTAATCAAGACTACAAAATCAGCTGCCAAGCTAGCCACGCCTTCAAGTGAGTAATTGTATGAGAAGTGTCAGAAGGCATTTAAATACAAACGTCTGCAAAACTGCAAGGTCAGAGCAAGAAGCGGAAAGGATACACTTCATGCTTTCAGCATTGGCATAAAATATGAAGGTTTACTGAAAGGATAAGATCACTAGAACAAACTGAATCTCTCGAAGTTGACAGTGCCTCTCTCAGCACAGAAGAGCACAAAGTCATTAACTGTTCAAAACAGAAGTGGAGGTCAAAAAAGGAAGGACAGCTGAATGACTAACAAAAAATGATTCTTCTGAATGCAGAAAGGCTTATCTTGAACAGATTACCTGGAAGAATGGTAAAAGTAACTCAAGGAGCTTGCTCCAGATGAAGAAAACATCCAATGAGTATTTAACTTTTGCAAGGTTATTTTTAGTGACAATTCCCAGGCTATTTTTAAATTGCCGTGCAAACACTATCCCTTTCCTTTCTTTCCCCTCAAGCACTGCCTTTTGCATCTGGCTCGTTTTGCTGTGTTTTAGATTTCAGCTGTGGAGTTTTGTTTTGCATTTGGTTTGGGTTCGTAGGGGTTGCTGTTTCTGTGGGTTTGTTTTCTTTTTGCATAATCATGTTAACTTCCCTTTCTGGCCTGCATGGCTCTTTTGCATAGCAACAGTGGAAAACACACCTTTTTTTTGGTTTGTTTTTTTTTTTTTCCCCTTTTTTTTTTTTTCCTGGAGTGCTATCTGGTAGCTTTAGAATACCTTAAATATCAAGGCTGTTGCTAGCATTTGTTTTACCACCTCCACACAGAGCAAATGACATTCTACAGGGCCACGGTAAGAAAAACCTAAGTGTTCAAACAGGTTCCAGAGTGGATTCTTGAAAGCTCAAAATAACACCGCCACCTACAAAGCAGCCACTCTCCTACCTAGGAGAGCAGTTTGCTGTAAAAAGTAGCATCTTTTATCAGATCTAGAATGACAACAAGCTTTTGATTATACAAGCATTCTCTACATGACTAAGCTTTATGTAATTTTTCATTTCACATGCAAACACAGTGCCTAAGACCTACAGCACCAAATCCAGCATACAAGTGCGACAGACACAAAGGAGCACAAACTCTACACAGCAGTCATCAGGGAGAACAAATTTACTCTTCCAGGCATGCCCAATGCATATCCTATATTAAGTTTTGGTTCCTGTCTTGTTGCTTTTCAATGCTAGAAGCTAAATCTTGGGAAAAGGTCTCTGATAGTCATCCCTACAGTTCAGCAGAATAATGAATTTTTACTTTTTCATATTCACTGATGTTGATATAAAGAACATCAAGGTATGGCAGCAGTCTTTTTCAGTGCTCTAGAGAGACAATGTCCTAGACTGAAGAAATGCCAGTGCACTTCACTGCAACTTTACAGAACATGATCAAGCCAAACACATTAATAAAGTAGATGTAAATTCAGGTTATAAAACCCATCCAAATAGCACTTGATATTGGTGCAAGGGAATCATAACCACTGAAGGCAACGCCTGCTGTTACCCATACAAGGACAGATAAGACCCCAAGGTCATGAGGCCAAAAAGCAAAAACTCAACATTTCCAATTAGAGCTGAAAGCAAAACACATACGTGTTCTCCTCCTCTGCTGGAAAAAGAGCAGGCAGCTTCCTCCCTGCTGGCACTTGGCCGTGCTCCGAACAGCCCGCACGGGCCTGTTTGGTTGCTGAAGGGAGCTGCCAGGCCCCAGCCGCAGGCTGGGATGGCGTACGCAGCCACAGGGGAGCCGCGCAGCCCGCTGCCTGCGCTGCTGGCTCTGCTCTGCTGCTGCCTCCGGGCAGGTATGGGTGTACGGGATGGGAGAGGGGCCAGTGGGGGAAAAAAATCAAGAGAAGACAGCCTGGCACTTCAGAGCCTTGCCACATCAGTAATTGGCTTCAGTAATAAAACATAGCCATGGTACTAAAATTAAAAAGAACAATTACTCAAGTTGCTCAACCCCCCCCCCAACCCAGTTCTTAGCATGCATAATGTCTATTAGTCAAAATGTACATTTTTGATATACAAATTATTACAGCCTTGAAATGAATTTTTTTTCCCTTCATGTGCCACCATAATTATTTTATATATTTTAGCTTCACATGTCAATACAATAACGACTGGACACTCCAAAAAAAAAAAAATAGAAGATGCCTTTTCAATAAAGCTTTAAGGTAAAAAGGCGTGGGGGGGGGTGGTAGAGGGTGGGGAGTGATAAGTGTTGTTTTTCTTAGCGGGGTTGTTTGCTTGCTTTTAAATCCATGTAAAATGTTCCTTTCAAATTGGGAAAAAAAAAAAAAAAAAAGAGCATAAGATGGGTGCCTGATATCTCTGCAGTATGGTTAACTTCACTAGCGATCTGAAAAAAATGTTACTATATATATAAAAATGTTCCACTTGCTTCTTTCAAGCTCTGCATTTATGCAGGGCTTTTCCAAGTGGAATTTTTCCCAGACTGGTTTGATTCCAGGCAAGCTAGATCTACAAACACACCATCTGCTCGCATTCAAAAGCTTCCCTGATCACCACCTTCTCCGTACTTCATCGGGTCTCTGTTGGCCATTTCTCAAACTCAGCAAATATTTACCCCTCCAAGTTAACTTTCCCAACCATTCCCACAACCTTGTCTCCATTTGATCTTCTAAGCCCATCTTCCCAAATTGCTTCTGCTACATCCACATCTTCCTCAAATTGTGAGCGGTGAGTGGCACTTGCCTGCTGACAATAAAGTGGTGACATAGGCCAGGGAACAGAAGCTGCCTAAGTCCGCCCTGCTATACAAACACGGGGTGGGAGGATACTGGAACAGCAAGGTCTGTGCTTGCTCGGCCATAAAAGCAGCAGTGCATAAAAGGAGGGAAAAAATCCAACCAACCAAACCACACATGGAAAAAGGGAGTGCCCTGAAGAAAACACAGACCAAATACTGTTAAGGTCCTCTCCCCGTTCCCAGTGCTCCGCCTGGAGGTCCACCTCAAAACTCTAAATAAAGACCTGAGGTGTTACTCACGCAGTGGACACCGCTATCTCACTTCCCACCGCAAGCCGTGAACTGCTCAGGCTCTTGAGCATTTTCCCGCTGCTTGGGCAAAGCTAGGAGGGAACAGACCTGTGCATTAAGAGATAACCTCTGCTGTATGTTCAATGGGAATCTTGAAAATAAGCTCCTCTAAGCCACAGCACAGCAGAAAAAAAATACAACTGGAGATGTTTATAACAAAAATACTAATTACGCAATGGTGGCAGAAGTAAATAAAATTTTAAGGCTGCCAGAAAACTTCTATTTCAAGGTGCAATAAAAACAAGCTGAGCAACCGTGTGCATGTCTGTTCCTAGAATTTATTTAGTAGGTGCTATTCAGGCTCCAGCTACACCAAGGTGCAATAATTTGAGGGCAAAAAAGAATGTAGAGACCAAGACCTGTATTTGTTCACAATAATTTGTTTAATTATGCCCATTTCCCTGGGAACACCAAGTAAAGTTAAACTCTTGGCCTTTACTCCTCTTCCAGGTTAATTACCAGGATGTAGTACAAAAGGCTGCCTAAAGCTATGAATTACAGGACCTGCTCCAAGACTGATCCCTGATTATGAAACCAGCAGAACAGAATTTATTCGCTTACAATGTGCTGTGGATATTCATCAGAGGTGAGCCGAGGCATCCACCACTGTGCTTTGGCAAGACAAGGACGAGCCACAGTCAGCATCATACTAGGTAGCTGCTAGTTTACCAGCCCCAGCAAGATTTATCTTTGGCTCAGGCACTGTTGTCCTCTCCTGTACAAGGTGCAACATTCTTTATCCTGACAGATAATAAAAAGTCCTGCAATCTGGCTTTCCGTTAAGTCTTCTGTGTATGGGACTCCCTGTCTAGCCTTCCTTTCACTTTAAAAAAACTGATTTATTAGAATGGGTTCCCCTTCCAGCAGGGCTAAATGTAGCCGAGTTCATGCCAGCCAAAACTCAGGAAACCTCTTTTGCACAGAACTTATCACTCATAGTTGGCCTTTAGGAACCTTTACTGGTCTTCATCCAAAAATGTACACTTAAAAAGTACTAACACATCACCCATTTTCTATAAAAAGATGTTTCCTTAAAAAAATCAAATAAAATAAAACCCAACCAAACAACCCACAGCTCTGAACAGATGGTGAAACAGAAATAAATTCAAATAAGGGAGCTTTTTAAAAGTCTGCATATAGGATCAGCAAACTTTAGTTATTAAGTTTATTACTGAAAAAAAAACAGTGCTTTTTACCCTAAATCCTAACATTAGCAAAATACATTTATTCTCCTAGCTAATGGAAAAGTGAGTATTTTCAAAACAGTCATGTGCAGCCAATAACCAGTATATAGACTATGGACAGGTGCAATGTTTACAGAAGGAGCACAATTTTCCAAACTTAAAGTTGTTCTCTCTAGCAACAATAAAAAGGACATTCACTCTGCCTGCTTTAGGCAACTTCAGCACCTAATTTGGAGTGACTTGCTGGACCAAAGTTAGAAATCTAACATGCTTTTTTTAGCCAAGTCTTTGAGAATGTGAATTAGATGCATATATTCATCCTTACAACCCAATCCTTGGGTTGTATCCCCGGCTCCAAAATCCTAAGGGTCAGCCTCGAGTCTCCCCTGGTGCTTTCTGCCAGAGGCTCCAGGTAGGACCATTCTTCTCCCTGGCTGCAGTGTAGAGCACATGTTTCACATCTTGTCCTGCCCAAACTAGTCCAAGGGCTACTGCACGAACTAGCTCCTCTTTCATTTGTTCAAAGGCTTGTCATTGCTCAGGGCCCCGTTTGAAATCGTTCTTCTTGCGGGTCACTTGATAGAGAGGGCTTAAATAGAACTGTAATTCGCAATATGCATTCTCCAGAAACCTACAACACCTAAGAAAGCTTGGGTTTCCTTTTGGTTAGTTGGTGGGGACATAGCTGTTATTTTGCTGATCACATCCATTGGGATCTGATGACGTCCATCTTGCCATTTTATTCCTAGGAACTGGATCTCCTGTGCAGGTCTTTTTGACCTTACCTTGTTTTATGGCAAAACTGATTCTCAGAAGGATCTGGATGATTTTCTCTCCTTTCTCAAAAACTTCTGCTGCTGTGTTGCCCCTTTTCCAGTGCAGTCTTGATCAGGCCATGGCAGATAGACTGTATGGGAAGTATTGCTTCACATGCACATTCACTGAATGGCTACCATAAGGTTTAGCACAAACAGAGGCCCTGCAAAGATTTAATTCATTTGCATCTCTAATGTGGGATTAATTTGGTTGACAGTTCTTAAGCCTACCAGAAGCTGAGATCCAAAAGCCTGAATCAGAGGCCCACGTCTCCTAATGATGAAATGGATACTAATTAATGGCTTCAAAGGAAGGAAACTGTGAAGTCCGCTACTTCCTCAAGACAACAGCTAAACTACAGCTCGAACAGAGCAACCTATTGGTGACACTTTCCCAATGTCCTCAAAAAAACCAACCTACAAAGTGTGGGTGGGATTTTGTTGGGTGATTTTGTTTGTTTGTTTTTAAAAAAGACAGCTTTTAACCTACCTTGTTACCAAATAAGACAATACCTCCTCTCTCAATCAGACAAGGAAAAAGGAAGCAATGTCTGGAAAAGGCTTCTTTCCATTTCTTTGTATATCTTAGAAAAGATTACGGCTACCGATCGGACAGCCCAGTGATGCTATGCACTGTACAGGGAACAGCTAGGTAGCACGACTGTGTGGGGTTGTGTTTGTTTGGGTGTTGGGTTTTTTGGGTTTTTTTGGGTTTTTTTTGTTTTTTTTTTAATATTAAGATAAAAAAAAGGAAGCTTCTACAATCTAATGATTAGCAGTGGTCCACACTCAGCATCTGTGACAGCTGAGTAGTATCAGTACAATTTCACACATTTACACAAAAAAAACAGCTGCTAAGTGTAGGCAGGATTAGCTGCCTGGTCATCACAAGCACGTAATAAAATCCTCTCTTAGAAGGACACCAGCGAGTCCCCAACTCTAACCCATAACTGACTCCAGGCTTGCCCCAGCCAGGATGTACTTCCTATCAAGATTTTGTAGCTAGCTCTGATAAAATCTGGAACAAACATGTAGGGACAACAGAAGTAACACACTGTAAATAGTTACTGCTGCCCTTTGGCTTACTTATCTACCACCTGCAGTACTACACTGCATCCTTCCCAGCTTGGGGAAGTGCCTGAAGTAAATTCAGCATTTATATCAAACACACCTGCTTTCAAATAAACTGGCAACAGCAAAAGCAAAGGGACCACCGTGGCTTCAGTGCACAACTCAAGTTTCAAATGGGTGAAAGTGTTGCTCACAGGAATAAACATGCAGTTTTGTTTTTTTTTTTTTTATAAAAAAAAGGCTTGTGCTACCTTCTTCAAAAGCAACTCAAAACAAAAGTCACTACATACAGCTAACAAACCTCCATCTTGTCATTATACCTTTTAGTGACTTTTGACATGTCACAGAATTTCCAGTCTGACAATTGAAAATGTCTGGGGACTACAGAGAACAAGCTAAAGAAGGGATGTAGCATACGAATAAGTGTGATGACTACTCCACAAATTTTAAGTCCAGCTTCACAGAGATGTTTTGGCTCCTAACCTCAAACTGAGGTCAGACAAGAGAAGGGTACATAAATATCATTGTTGACAGAGACACAAAATCATTTAGCCCTTCAAAGTCTTGCTGAATCTATATTATATATGGTAGATCATATTATATATAGTGCTTTGAGGACAGAGGGGAAAAGAAGTCACAAGAGTAGCTAGAGAGGCACTTTCAGGAAGAAAAAATTCAGCAGAAATGCAGCAGGGAACGGGCCACAGGCAAAGCTGGATGCCCAATACAAGTCATCTGCCGCATCAGTGGGAGGACAGTGGTCCGCATGACTCTTACAGCAGCTCTAAACCCAGGAAATTACAGCAACAGCCAAGCTGTGGGGAAAGCATTCACACACTCGAGCTTTACAGCAGCCACACACAAGCACTGGTTTTGTACAGCTTCTGACTTTACCACGCGTGCTCCAGTACAGCACTGACTCCCTCAACAGAAAATACTGTGTGCTGGGGGTGTCAGGGAATGACACCCCCCCCTCACCCCCCCAGCAGCCAGGCTTTTAGATGAATAAAAACCTATTAATCGACTCCTTCATCCGAACACTTTGCACCGGCACTTCTGCCTCTCTCAGGTTGTTTTCTCTCCACACCTTCACCTCAGTCTTTCTGCCCAAATGCATCTGTCCCCATTTTGGCTGAGCTGCTCTCCTTGCTTCTGCCGCTCCTTTCACAAGATTTCTCCCTCAACTGCTCCTCCTTATCAGGAAGGGGCTTCCAGGAACTACCATTTATCTGATAAACAAGGAAAAACCGTGCCAAGACGATACTCCCCGCTGCCCAGCCTCTCTTCTCCAGAAAAAAAGACGGGGACAGGGAGGAACACTGCTTTTCTGAATATGGAGGCGTTTATGTAGTTTTCTGTCTTACACGGGCCTAAGTTATAGCGAAAGCTTTAAAAACTTCCGGTTTTAAAACACTTTAAGTACATGCAGCGTAAGAACAAGTAAGACACATTACAAGCGGTCTGTAGAAAGGGGCGCTTAGTAAAAGCCAGCGTTATGTAAGAGCTCTGACCAGACCACCATCTTAGGCTTTCTCCCGGTAACCACACATATTATAAGATAAGTTGAGGAGACAAGTGAAGTATTAAACTGCAACAGCGGAACACTCATTTTCCTCTAAAACCGCCTCATTTACCTAAGAAACATGAGGAGCTTTCTACGAGCCACGGAGCTGCGGCGGGCCCCGACCTCCCCCTGTACCAGCCCCCGGGCCGGTGCCACGGCGGGCTGCTGTCCCTCACC